>JAUNZO010002634.1:0-75550 GCA_031894775.1 Chloris gayana
GGTCTGTTTGGAATAAAGGAAAGGAAAACACAGGAATAGAAAAAAACACGAGAACGAGAAAAACACAAGAATGAAAACAATGACAAAACCGCAGGAAACGTAAACAAAGGAATTGAGATTTTTTGATGTTTGGATTGCGGGAAGTCGTAACACGGGAATCATAGATAAATTTAAAATAAAATGTTGAATACAAAAATAATCATCAATTACGTAGTAACTTCGGAACATTTTCATATATTACTCGGTGCTAGAATATCCTACTTGCACGTGAGACACCTCTTCCACTCACAAGTCAAGAGCATCGTGTTTTGTCCTCATCCCATAATCCTATTCGCCTCCTCTCTAATTTCCAACCAAAGTAGGCCATTTCTCTCTCTAATCTCTAACAGTTAGCTCGTTTATAATCTGTCGGTGTAGGGGGATCGGGGTCCCCCTAACCGGGCGTGGGCCGTTTCGGCCCATGGACGAAGACGGCGCTCGCGAGGAGAGGAAGTCCGCAAGACCCACGAAGCCCACGAGGCCCATGAAGACCGGAGGAGCGGGAGCGTCGGGGGAACGAAGCTTCCGGTAGCTTCCTCCGACGCCCCAACCACCCGGAGTTAATGCGGCACTCGAGTGCTCGTGGCGACGCCGCAGCCCGACGAGACGTGCACGCGGCTTCCCCGTGCGCCGCGCCTCGGGAAGCCGCTGCGCCACGGTGCCAAGAGGGCTCTCGTCCAATGGGATGGAAGAGACTCGGAGCGCGAACCGAAGAGAAGAGACCGCAACGGATTTAGTCGGGATCGTGTCGGAAAATCTCAAGAAGGACCGGACCCCCACCGGGTGTCCGGGTACCCCGGGTACTTGTACGGTGCTCCTCTCCTTATCCTATAAAAGGAGGGGAGACTCCGATGTAAAGACGGAGACATCCGAAAATACACACTCCGGCGGGACGTAGGGTATTACGCATCCGGTACCCGAACCTGGATAGCTCTCCGTGTTCTTACTCACTTGAATCATCTACGCTAACGCGCGAGCAAATTCGTTCTTCCCGAGCCTATCCTAAGGAAGCCTTGACGAGGCCCCCATTTGGAGGTGTACTCACACACCGACATTTGGCGCGCGCGGTAGGGGAAAATCGTAGATTTCGCTTCGCGCTGCGAAACTTCCGAGCAACCATGCAGAGATCTTCGAGCACGCCGCGGACGGAAGATAGCATCTCCAGCCGGGCGTCCACCGGCGCCGTCGCCGCGACCGACGCCGTGCGGGCCGCCCGTTCACGGTGACCATCCCGGCGCCTCGGCGGCCGAGCACGCGGCGAGAGGACCAGCGCGGCGCCGACCGCCACGCCCGAGCCGTCACGCCGCTCGCGTCCGAGCGCGCTATCGCGCGTCGCCTCTTCCCGGAAGAAGAAGGGGATGACCCCTTGACCGCCGTAAAGACCATGCTCAACAACCCGTCGGCGGGACCGGCGGGGGAGAGCAAGCAAGAGAGTGGCTCACCGGAGTAGGTAAGCTCCCGGATACGGCGCGAGCCAAGCGCCAGGCGGGACCGTCACGCCGGCCGCAGCGAGCCACCGACCGACAACAACCGCCACGCCAACCGCGCCAAGGACGCGCGCCCGCCGGCGGCTTCGCTCTCCGTCCACTCCCCGCGGACGTGGGGGCACCGCGACCTGCGCAACGACCTCGGCGGACGCCGCCGCGAGGGGGAGGATGCACGCGTCGGCATTGAGCGCTCGCGCGAGCGGGACGCGAGCGTGAGCGCACCTCTGCCCACAACCTCGACGGCCCGGAGGCGGAGACGTCCCCGAGCGCAACCCCAAGCGTAAGAGAAAGGAGCTCGACCCCTCGTTCCTCGGGGCTGCGCGGCCCTCTCAAAGCGCTCGCGCAACGTCACGTGGCCCGGCAAGTTCCGCCCGGACCTTCCGAGAAGGTACGACGGCACCGCTCCCCCGACGAGTTCCTACGGATCTACTCCACCGCCGTCAAAGCCGCCGGCGGCTCGGAGGACATCATGGCCAACTACTTCCACCTGGCCCTTAAGGACTCGGCTCGGTCATGGTTCATGAACCCGGCGCCGAGTCTATCGGCTCTCGGAAGAGCCTCGTGCCGAGAGTTCATGGCCAACTTCCAAGGAACGGCGAAGCGTCCGGGAAGCCAAATCGACCCGGACCGCATCGTCCGAGGCCGGGCGAGACGCTACGGGCGTTCATGCAGCGCTTCGATCAAGTCCGCAACACCATCCCGCGCATCGACCCCTCCCGGGAGCTCTCCGCCTTCCGCCATGGCGTCCGAGACAAGGATATCCCGGGCAAGCGTAAGGCGGAAGAAGTGGCCGCGGCCGGAGGCCCGTCCCCCGGGGGCGCGACGCCCACCTCCCGCGGGTACCGGCAAGTCACCGGCTAAATCCCGGGTACCTTCGCGTGCTACTTCCACCGCACCAACGACCACGACCGGTCGGAGTGTCGTTACATCCAGAGCGAGCATCAAGCGGCGCGACGAGCGACGGGCGGCCGAGAAGGCCGAGAAAGAGAAGGAGGAGGAGAAGGAGGAAGTCGAGGCATACCGGAGCGCAGACGACTCCATCGCCGTGATCAGCGGGGGATCCTCGAGTTTCACGTCCAAAGGCGAGGCCAAGCGTTTCCGCCGCGAGGTCCTCGCAATCACCTTGGGCAAGGCCGCGGCTCCCCTGCTAAAGTGGGCGGATGTTCCCATCACCTTCGACAAAAGCGACATGGTGGGCCCGGATAACACCAAAGGGAAGATCCCCCTGGTCGTGTCGCCCACCATCCGCAACAAGAAGGTGGGGCGCACCCTCATCGACGGAGGCGCGAGCCTCAACCTCATCACCCCGAAAGTCTACGACTCTCTACGGTGGGTGCGTGCCGAGCTGCAGCCCTCGCGCCCTTTCGTCGGCGTGCTCCCGGGTAGCTCCCGCCCCTTGGGTAGAATTGAGCTCCCGGTCACCTTCGGCACCCGGGACAACTTCCGCACGGAGAAGCTCCTCTTCGACGTCGCGGACATCGGCCTCCCCTACAACGCCATCATTGGGAGACCCGGCATAAACCAGTTCATGGCTGTCCCGCATCACGCCTTCCTCACGCCGAAGATGCCGGGCCCAAAGGGCGTCATCGTGGAGAGGGCGGATGCCTGTCAAGGCGATGGCTTGCCTCGAGGACATCTTGGTGGCCGAAATGGCAGCAGAGGAGGACATCGGCATGAAGAGAGCGCGCGACACCCCGGAGAAGCCCGCTGCGCAATCCGGCCCCAAGCGGGCAAAGCTTTCGGCTCCCGGAGAGGTGTCTACCAAGAAGATCTCACTCGGGGCTCGGAGGACAAGACCACCACCATCGGTGGTGACCTCGACCCGAAATAGGAACTCGCGCTCATCACCTTCGTCCAAGCAAACAGCGACATCTTTGCCCGGCATCCTTCGGACATGCCGGGCATACCCGGGAGGGTGATTGAGCACCAACTCAAGGTCGACCAAGCAGCGGGCGAGGCGCCAAGCCCCCGAGCGCGAGGACTTCATCCGGCCGAAGTCAAGAGGCTACCGGAGGCCAAGTTCATCCGGGAAGTCACGCACCCGGCGTGGCTCGCCAACCCGGTGGTCGTGCCCAAGAATAACGGCAAGATGCGGATGTGCGTGGACTACACCGACCTGAACAAGGCTTGCCCGAAGGACCCGTTTCCGTTGCCTCGGATAGATTCTCGTAGTAGACTCCACCGCAGGTCGCGACCCGCTTTGCATGTTGGATGCGTACTCCGGGTACCACCAAATCTGTATGGCTAAGGAGGATGAGGAGAAGACGCTTTTATGACTCCCGCAGGGAGCTTTTGCTACGTAAGCATGCCTTTCGGTCTCAAAACGCAGGCCCCACGTTCCAACGAGCCATGCGCTTAACCCCGGACTCGCAAATCGGGAGGAACGTGGAGGCGTACGTCGACGACTTGGTCGTTAAGAGCCGCAAGGCACCGTCTCTCCCGTTCGACTTAGAGGAGACTTTCTCCAATCTGCGCCGCAATCGGGTGAAGCTCAACCCGAGAAGTGCGTCTTCGGCGTACCGGCAGGGAAGCTACTCGGCTTCCCGGTCTCGCACCGCGGGATCGAAGCAAACCCCGAGAGAATCCGGGCCATCGAAGAAATCCGCCCTCCAAGGCGGCTCAAGGACGTGCAACGCCTAGCCGGGAGCATGGCGGCCCTTGGCCGATTCATTTCACGCCTAGGCGAACGTGCTCTCCCGCTGTTCAAGCCGATGAAGAGGACGGACAAATTCGAGTGGACTCGGGAAGCCAATGAAGCCTTGCAAGTCCTCAAGCGCTACCTGTCCTCCGCGCCCGTTCTAGTCGCCCGGAACCGGGTGAACCATCGCTCCCGTACATAGCGGCCAACCCACAAGTGGTCGGTGCGGCTCGGTGGTCGAGCGGCTAGAGCAGGCGCCTCGCGGTTCTCGGCGAACCAGCAAGCGCGGGTGCCTTGACGGCTCGAAGGCGGCGGGCCAAACAGACCCGGGGCTCCGCCCGCAACCAGCCTCGCAGGCGCCGGAGCACCCGGGGGCTACGGACGCTCTCACTCACGACATGGCGCGCGACGCGGCCGCTCCGGCTCGCCCGGTGGGACACCCGGGCGGTCCCCGCCGCAACGACTCCTCGCGGACGGTGTGGCTCCCGCCTTCACCCGGGGCTCCGGCTCCGACCTCGTCGCATGATTTGGGCGAAGCGAGGACGACGACCGGAAAGACAAGGATGGACGCGTTGATCCCACCCCACCCGGGGCTCCGGCTCCGACCACGTCCCGCATTATGGGTGGGGCGGGATCCGCTCCAGCTACCCTCGACGACAACGATCGCGTCACCACCGCACCACCCGGGGCTCCGGCCCGTCTCCCACGACGAGCGAGAACGAGCTTCTAGAATCCGAATCTCGCACCCGGCGCATTCAACGCCCGGTGTATTTCATCGCCGAAGTTCCGCGGGATGCCAAGATACGGTACCCACAGTACCGAAGATGCTCTACACGTAGTTATCGCATCCCGGAAGTTACGGCACTACTTCCAAGGCCATCCCGTCCGGGTGGTAACTACGGCACCGCCGGAAACCATACTCGCGCAACAGGGAAGCCACCGGCGAGTGGCCAAGTGGACCGTGGAGCCGGGGGAGTTCGACTTGTCCTTCCTCAAGACACACATCATCAAGAGCCGGGCTCTAGCCGAGTTCATCGCTAAGTGGACGCCCACCCCGGAGATCGAGCGGGAAGAGCTTAGCACCCGGTGCAGCGAGTACGACGCGCCCGGCGACCACCGGACGATGTTCTTCGACGGTTCCCTCACCCTCAACGGTGCGGGAGCAGGGGTGCTGCTACCGTCACCAACCGGCTACGAGTTGCGCTACGCGGTCCGGCTACACTTCCGGTGCACCAATAACATGGCAGAATACGAAGCTCTCCCGGCGGGGTTGCGGATCGCGGCCGACCTCGGGGTCACGCGCCTCCTCGCCAAGGGAGACTCGCAACTTGTCGTCAACCGGGTATCCAAGGAGTACCGAGTGCAACGACCCGCAGATGGCTGCATACCTCGCCGCGGTCGGGCGGATGGAAAAGAAGTTCAACGGCCTCGAGGTGCTTCACGTACCTCGGGCGACAATCACATTGCCGACGAGCTATCCCGGGTGGCCTCCACTCGAGCTCCAATCCCACCCGGGACGTTCATGGAGATCTTGACATCCCCTTCGGCCTCCGACGCCGACCGAGCTCCGGACAAGCAACAACAAAGCGCAGGCACACCCGCAGGATCCGCAGCATACGCGGAATAGCGAAGAAGCGCTTGCCGCCGAGCCGCAGGACGCCCGCTGGATGGACGACATCCTCGGGTACTTGCGTCACGACATCCTTCCTGTCACACCCCTATCCCGAAAGATAGTTAAGTGTGGTACGGATCGCCTTGGGAGATGATTGACGAAGCAACCATACGCAGCATCACATTAACAAACATACACGATTTGCAAGGTTACATAATTAAGTCTTGATTACAACATAAAGTTCGAATAAAAGATACATTTGTTTCGAATAAAAGTCTTACATAACCATGATCTTTGTTCGAAATTAGAGTGCGGAAGCGAAATACAACTCGACGATACATAGATAACTTAAATGAACCATGCCGGCCTAGGCCATGGCTCACTCATCAAGGGTCGGAGAGCTAGGAACCCATTCAATGGTCCACTCTTTGGGCTCTTCTCCATCCCAAACCACCTTACCACAACAATCACAAAAACCGGCTTGCGGGAAACCCGTAATCAACATGTAGTGGCAAAGCCCGAGTATCTAACATACTCCGCAAGTCTTACCCGTCAAATTGGCCCTCTAAGACCGACTCCTAGATGCATGGGGCTTGACCGGTTTAACTTGGCATTTTTGCATAAATAGCACCTATGCTAATTAGGTTGGCAATTTTATTACTTAGCCAAATTAATAGGGTGGTTGCATAAAAGAAACTTTAGTGAGCATACTAGCAATACAAGAGTTTGCAATACAATTTAATATCGATATAAAACAGCAAGCTATTCAATCTCCTTCCATTACTACACATTGCGAACTGCTCGAATCAAGTGGTACTCATTAACCGAGAGGAAACGGCGATAATTATCGAATTATTAATCCTGCAGGAAAGAACCCAAATGCACGACATACGCATCATTTAAGAACACGTATGGCCACCGTTCGCGAGTTCATCATAAAGTAAAACACGGGGCCACCGACCCAGAGTACATGTCCCCCTTGCGACCGTTCAACAACGCGACCAAGGCTTAACCCATGTACTCTCCAACGGTCCTCAACCCGTGCAACCACCGTGCCAAACACATCACCTGCGGGTCGGTGAGATATCCGGCTCACTTTACAACTTACAAGCTACATAGGTTTACCAATCCCCATAAGAAAGGTATGCAAGTGGTACACAACTCAAACTTGTTCGCGGAGCCACAATGGGGTGTTCTCAATTTTAACCAAATTCATCATGTTCACATTTAATCATAAACCATAGGTGAGATTCCCCATTCTATCGTTGACTCCATGAGCATAGCATAGCACTTCTAACGAGGATATGACCCATAAGCGACATAGGACATATAGGAATTTATGCATGTGGATTTCCAATCAACGCCTAAACTTAAATGCACATTCATCATCCTTAACATAGTGATAAAAGAAAGACATTTCAAAATAATAGGAATGCACCGGGGCTTGCCTTGAGAGTGATCGAAGTTAGCGCTAGCCTCACAAGCGTTGAGAGTAGCGACGGCTTCTTCCGGCGGGCTCAATTCGGCGTCGTCACCTAAGGAATGAAATGCAATGCATAAGTCATATGAGTACAAGGTCGATGATGAGAGTAATGCATGGGTGCTGTTTTGTAAAGACTCAAATGAGTATGTAATTCAAAAGTTTGTTTGTTCGAACCCTAATAAGCATGACATGTCTCTTGTTCTCTTTTACGGAACCCAATTACATGAGCAAGCATAACCATACTAATATAATGAGCAATGACTTGATGCATAGACATGAGTGCTGTGGTTAGTGTAGGTTTAGCACTAATATTTTAGCAAGTTTTTATAGTGCAACACGAAGAAATCTAGGCCTATGCATTTTGACATCACATGCGATGACGATTCCCTTTTAGAATAGAAATTTGGTTTCAAAATTCATACATAGGTGAAATACATAAAACCTTTTGACTAAACCTGCCATGGGGTGCTAAAGGACATAATGAACAGTAGAAATTACATAGACATGCATGAACACGATTTTAAATGACATAAAACGAATTATGTTTGTGCTGAAATTGATTCCTTTGAAATTTGGATCTAGGGTTTGCAAAAATCATTACTTAACCTGCTCAAAAATTAATATGGGATTTTCTACATATGTACAGTACCAAAAGGAAATTAATTGCCAAGTGTCATGCAAAAATATTTTATACAGAATTAATTAAAATTTAAATACAGAGAATGCAAGAAATGCAATAACTTGAAAAATATGAAATGAAATGTAGATCTTCCAGTGCCAAAAATTCATGTGTGCCAGGGTGAAGACTTTGGCCAAGTGGCTTTTAATTTGGATCTATATTTTTAAAGTTATGGCTTAGTTAAGTTTTCAGGGGTTGATTTTTGTTATTTTTGTAAAAATGTGAAAATGACCAGACCTGAGGAGTTCATGTTACTTTTATGAAAGTACAGGTCTTCTAGTTTCCAAAACATTTTAGTTTGTAATTTTTGGACGATTCAAACGCTAGATATGGATTTTTCAAATTTGAATGAAGTTCGGACATATTTACGGAAATGCCATCGGCCGATTTTAAACGAGAGGCGGGCGGCGCGGGCTCGGCCGCGGTGGCCGGCGCCGGCGAGGCTCGCCGCGGTGGCGCTAGGGTGGAGCTCATGCTCCGAAACTTGAGTGGGGATGACGCGCGCGGTGCGGGGAACACGGCTGGCGGGGTCCACGGGGCCCCGCGACGGCCGGAGGCGGGCCGCGGCGAGCGGCGGCGCCCGCGGGGGCTCCGGCGACGGCGCGCGTCGAGCGCAGAGAGAGAGGAGGGGAGGAGGCCGGTCCGAGAGCACCACCCGGGCACGGGGAGTCGCGGCGTGGGCTCGGGCGGCGCCGGGGCGGGCGGTGGTGGCGGCTCGACGGAGGGGTGGCGGGGAGGCGCGAGGGACGGCGGCGGCTTCTTCCAAATTCCGGCGACCTGGAGCAGAGGGAGGGGAGCGCGTCAGCAGGGAGCATGGGCATGACCTTGGGCACGCACCGACGGAGAAAGGGAGGAGAGTCGGCCTACCTAGGCGGCGTGCGACGGGGAGGTGCGCGGGGCGGCCATGGCGACGGCGGCTCCGATTTCTTCTGCGGCGCGGGCTGCGGTGAGGGAGAGGGCAGGGCAACGGTGCGGAGAGGAGCGGGAGGAGCCGGCAATAATTGGTGGTGGAGGAAAAGAGGGCCGGGGTGCCGTTTTTCTAGGGGCGGCGCACGGCCGGTCGGGCTGGGGCGGCGGACGGGCGGAGGGCTTCAATTCCCGGCCGCTCCTGTTGGCCGGCGGGTACGAGGAGCGGTTGGGGGTTGGCCAGAGCCTGCGTGGCGACGTGACGGGGCAGGCGCGTGCCTGGGGGCGGCCGCGGTGGCGCCGGACCGGCGGTCCGAGCCGCCATTGCCCCCTGGGCGATGAGCTCGAGGTCAAACTTGAATTTGAATCTCCAGTTTGGTAATTTGGATAAAATTCATAGTTCTAAGGCTCCAAAAATAAAACCAAAAATATGGGGAGATTCAGGATGATTTACTTTAATTTTCATCTTTTAGTTTGAAGTCACAAACTTGCCTCCAAAAATTCATACAAAATTCACAAGTAGCAGTGTTTCAGATTTGAATTTGAATTTTTGGGCTTTCAAAACTTGGTTCAAAAATTTGGTAAAAATATTGTAAATTCATCTTTTTACATGAGCAATCCAGTGGTGCAAAAATATGTGGGTAGTGTTTTTGTAATTTTTGCATTTTTGGTTAGGGCTAGGGTTTAGGGGTGGTTTTTCCTTTTTCCTTTTTATTTTCCTTCTTTTCCTTTTGGGCAATTAGGGTTAGTACTTCATTAGTGGGGTGATTAGGGTACTAACTACGAGATTAGCCTTAATCGTGACATGGGATGTCACAGCCCTCCCCCTTAAAGAAATTCTCGTCCCGAGAATCGCTACGAATTAAGGAGAGGGAGTGCGAAAAATTTACCGATTTGTGTGACGCGAGGAACTCGGGAAAATTCTTCTCTAGAAAATCCTCTTGTTCCCAAGTTGCTTCTTCTTCGGTGTGATTACTCCATTGCACTTTATAGAAGGTGGTGGTGCGATTGCGAGTTACCCGGTCGTTTTGATCAATAATCCGGACGGGGTATTCGGGGTAGGAGAGATCTTCTTCCGGTTGATCGGTGTCGGAAATAACCACATCTATCGGAGGCTTCAAGCATTTCTTGAGTTGAGATACGTGGAACACATTGTGCACTCGAGCAAGACTTTCCGGTAATTGCAATCGGTAAGCAACCGCGCTATGCTTTTCCACAATCGGATAGGGTCCGATATAGCGGGGTGCTAACTTTCCTTTAATTCCAAACCGAGATACGCCCTTATTCGGAGAGACACGAAGATAAACGTGATCTCCCTTCTCGAATTCCAAGGGCGTCTCCTCTTGTTAGCGTAGCTCACTTGACGAGATTGTGCGGCTTTCATGTTGGCTTGAATTTGTCGGACCTTCTCTTCGGCTTGGGTGACAAGATCGGGACCAAAAGTAGTTCTCTCTCCCGCTTCCGACCAATTTAGGGGTGTACGACAAGAGTGACCATACAATGCTTCAAATGGTGACATTCCCGAACTCTCTTGATAGCTATTGTTGTACGAGAATTCGGCGAATGGAAGACAATCATCCCAATTTCCTCTATTTTCCATAGCACATGCTCTCAAGATATCCTCCAAATATTGATTCAATCTTTCGGTTTGTCCATCCGTTTGCGGGTGATATGCGGAGCTTCTAATGAGGGTGGTTCCAAGGCAAGAATGCAATTGTTCCCAAAAGCGAGATACAAATTGCGGACCTCGATCGGAAACAATGGTTTTAGGTACTCCATGCAAACACAACACTCTTGAGATGTATAGCTCGGCATATTTCTTGGTATTGTAGGTAGTATGGACGGGGATGAAATGTGCGGACTTGGTTAACCTATCCACAATAACCCAAATTGAATCGTGCTTCTTTGATGTGAGAGGCAATCCAACTATAAAATCCATAGCAATGTCCTCCCACTTCCAAACGGGAATTTTTAACGGGTTCAATAATCCGGCTTTTCTCAAGTGGTCGGCTTTCACTCGTTGACAAATATCACACTCGGCCACATACCGTGCAATCTCACGCTTCATGCGTGTCCACCAAAATTTTTCTCTTAGGCCGCGATACATTTTATTGCTACCGGGGTGTATGGAATATTTAGACAAATGTGCCTCATCCATTATTTTCTTTCGTAATTCCATATCCTTTGGAACAACGAGACGTCGGTTGAACCATAATACACCATTGTCGTCTTGTCGGAAACATGTAGCTTCATCTTTCTCAATCTTTTGCCGAATAAATTCCATACCTTCGTCCTTCTTTTGCGCCTCAATAATTTCCTCACGAAGGGTAGGGATGAGAGCTAGATTATATAGCGAACCATAGGGAACGACTCGAAAACTCGGTTCACTAGAATCTGAAATTTCCGAGTTTTCCTTAGAACAACCGGTGATATGATTGCATTGATCCTTGCGACTCAAAGCGTCGGCAACCACGTTAGCTTTACCCGGATGATAATGGATTTCCAACTCATAATCCTTGATTAATTCCAACCATCTTCGTTGCCTCATATTCAACTCTTGTTGGGTGAAGATATATTTGAGACTCTTATGATCGGTGTAAAGATTGACAAGATTTCCAAGTAGATAATGCCTCCAAGTTTTTAAAGCAAGGACAACCGAGGCTAGCTCCAAATCATGAGTGGGGTAATGTTGTTCATGCTTGCGAAGTTGACGAGAAGCATAAGCAATGACACGACCTTCTTGCATTAACACACATCCTAAACCGGTGCCGGACGCATCACAATACACGTCAAACGGCTTAGTGATGTCGGCTTGTGCTAACACCGGAGCGGATGTCAAACGCTTCTTGAGAGTTTGGAAGGCTTCTTCACATTCACGGCTCCATTTAAACTTAGCATCTTTCTCCAACAATTTTGTCATAGGCTTGGCTATGCTTGAAAAATTGGGAATGAATTTCCGATAGTAGCCGGCAAGACCTAGAAAACTCCGGATTTGTCTCACCGACCTTGGGGATTTCCGGACAAGCACGTCTTCCACTTTACTTGGGTCAACGGCGACACCTTCTGCGGAAATGATGTGACCCAAGAAAGGCACTTGCTTCAACCAAAATTCACATTTGCTAAACTTGGCATACAATTGATGATCACGAAGCCGTTGGAGAACAGTGCGAAGGTGTTCGGCATGCTCTTCTTCGGACTTCGAATAAATAAGAATGTCGTCAATGAAGACCACGACAAACTTATCCAACTCGGGCATAAATACCGAATTCATCAAGTACATAAAATGAGCCGGGGCATTCGTGAGCCCAAAAGACATGACGAGATACTCAAAGAGACCATACCGCGTAGAGAATGCGGTTTTTGGAATATCTTCGGCTCGGATCTTGATTTGATGGTAACCGGATCGGAGATCAATCTTAGAGAAAACCTTAGCACCAACTAATTGATCAAAGAGAATATCAATCCGAGGGAGCGGGTATTTATTTTTGATAGTCACCGCATTGAGAGGTCGGTAGTCCACACATAGACGTAGCGTCTTGTCTTTCTTCTTCACAAAGAGAGCGGGACATCCCCACGGAGATGAACTAGGGCGAATATATCCTTTATCCATAAGCTCACTCAATTGCTCTTTTAAGATTGCTAGCTCATTGGGAGCCATCTTGTACGGCCTACGGGAAATTGGTGCCGTGCCGGGTTGGAGCTCAATTTTAAACTCAACATCCCGATCGGGTGGCATGCCCGGTAAGTCATCCGGAAAAACATCGGGAAACTCACATACCACGGGAATATCCTCAATCCGTTTTCCCTCAAGATGGTAGATTTTTGAAGTGGAGGATTTTGGGTGGGGCAATCGGAGAATAGATGAACCATGGAGTGGGGAGTTTAGGTGAACTTCACGAGAATCGATATGTAAAACGGCCCTGTGGAGTTTCATCCACCTCATACCTAGAATTATATCTATTCCTTGCCCACACAAAACTATGAGAGAAGAGGGGTATATTTTTCTTTCTAGGTGTAGTGGGACTTGCCTCAACTCTAGGTTTGTTTTTATTTTTCCACCGGGTGATGTGATGATATAGGGAATATCCAAAACGGTAGGAGTGAGTTGTAGGGTTTTTGCACATGCTTGACTAATGAAATCATGAGTTGCACCTGAATCAAAAAGAACCAAAGTGGAGTGGTTGTTGACCGAAAACATACCCGAAAGTACCGGTTCTCCCGCTTGAATCTCTTCGGCCGTGGTATAGTTGACTCGGCCATTCTTAGCATTCGGAGTGGAGGATTGATTGCGGTTCCCATTCCCATTATTTCCATTACGGTTTTGATTGTTGTTGCCACTTCCGGAACCATTGTTGTTGTTGCTGCCCGGGTTGCGTGTCGGAACACGGCAATCCTTTGCGAAATGACCCGGACGTCCACAATTAAAGCACGGACCTTGAGGACCGGGCCTAGCACCTTGGTATTGCTGCTGTGGAGGGCGGAACGAGGTAGTATGCTGCTGATTTCCACCGTGGGAGTGGTGGTGTTGCTGCGGCACAAGCGACGTGAGCCTCCCGTCGGCGGCAATGCGGCCCGAAACTTCTGTCCGGTCGGGGAAGTGATAGCTAGCTTGTACTTGGGCGGAGCGGAGCCGGATGGATTTCCTACGGCACGCTTCCTCTTCTTGTCCTCTTGGTGGGCACGGATAGCATCTTCTTGCACGATTGCGGCACTCATCAAGTCATTGAACGTGCCGGTAGTGACTTGAGCCAAGCGATCTTGTAACTTCGGGCTTAGCCCCGAACGAAAGCAATCCTTCTTCTTGTCATCCGTGTCGGCATGATAGGATGCATATTGAGCCAAGTAGTTGAACTTCCGTGCATACTCTTGCACGGTTCCGGCACCTTGCTTCAAACTAAGGAACTCTTGCAACTTGCGCTTCATGAGACCGGCGGGAATGTGATGCGCGCGAAATGCGATGCAAAAGTCCGGCCGGTTCACTTGAGTACCGGCGGGAAGTGCGGCGGTGAAACTTGCCCACCACGCACTAGCGGAACCACGAAGTTGTTGAGCCGCAAAGAGGACCTTTTGCTCCGATGTGCAATTGAGGAGAGCAAACTTCGACTCAATGATGCGGAGGAAATTATCCGCCTCCAACGGATCGGTAGTAGCTTCACCAAACTTGGGCGGTTGAGTGGCCCAAAAGTCGGCATAGGTGGAATTCCTCGGCCCTTGGGGTGGCGGTCCTTGGCCTTGTCCTTGGTTGGTTTGACTTGCAAAGAACAAGCGGAACATCTCATTTTGGTTGGCCACGAGTTGTTCCAACGGCGTGAGAGGTGGAGGGTTAGGGAGTTGCTCTTCCCTCGCACCATGCCCACTTCCGGAAGCTTCACCACGGCGGGTATTCACCATCTGTCATGCATAAAAATTTTTCTCACGTTAGCTCATTAGACCAAGAGCTAAAATAGCAAGAAAACATGACATTGGGCATAAGGGACCAAAAATTTCAGATTGCATGTACGAAGAAAATATTGATGAAATAAGCATAATGCATTGGCAACACACATATTCCATAGATTCTAACATAGTAGCAACATGATAGAGATTTTTGGTACACGGAAAACCACGAATCCGACACAACACGGTCTTAGGTTACATCACATGTGACCCATAAACAAACACAAATCTCGGAGAGCTTAAGTAACAACACGCGAATTGTTTCCAACACGGTTACATGCCTCACGAGATTACAACTCCTACACACATAGAGCTACGACCACCGGTCGTGACAACTACTCGTCGTCATCGCCGTAGTAGTCGGCGTCATCCCTCATGGGAGAGGGTGGTGCTCCGTCCTCAACGTCGGAAACATCCTCGCCATCGCTCATCTCCACATCCTCCTCGGGTGGGATGATCTCAAGTGGCTCGGGAGGTCCGCCATTAAGGATGGCGTGCAGGGCGTCGTTGGCGGCTTGGAGATGCTCAATGGTAGCGTTGTTATGCGCTATGGTCGCTCGGGCGTTACGGAGGTCTCCCTCCAAAGCATCCCTAGCGCCCTGAGTCTCCAAGAGAGTAACATCCAACTCATCCTTCTCCTCGAGAAGGGCATCCACCTGGCCGGAGAGGACGTAGTTCTCCTCATTCGCGGCGGCGAGCTGGGCATCACGCTCATCAAGCGTGGCCTGCAGAGCGGCGGCTCCATTGCCCTCAAGGGCAAGGTGGGCGTCGTGGAGCTGCTCGAAGAAGTTCCAACGCTCCGTCTCGCTATACTCGAGCTGCGTACGGAGGGTGTCCACCTCGGTAGTGCGCTCGGCTAGCTCGGCGGTGCGGGCAGCAAGCTCGGCGTCGCGAGCGGCGAGCTCGGCGTCGCGAGTGGTAAGCTCGGCGTCGCGGGTGGCGAGGGTGGCCTGCAGGGCAGCACGCTCCTGCTCCAACTCGAGCACCCGCCTCGCGAGGTTCTCACGGTCCAACATGAGCTTGCCGGGGGCCATCTGTCGGAGAATTTTGAAACATAAGTCAAAACTCAAGATCCAACAACAAAACATGCTAAATAAGTAACGCATGAATGATGGAATGGCACCAACTTAGCAAAAGAAAGCAACAAACTTTTCGCCCAATCCTAACACGGTTCCATTTTTCTGGACAGATTTGACACGTTACGGAAACTCGATAATTACTCCTGTTTCTGGGCAGAATCAAACTTTTAGTTTGTTACAAAAGTTTTAGACCAATTCTTAAGCTTTCCAACGCATCCTAGAACAGCTCAATCCGACTTGTCGTTTGAAAGTTACGCACGATCTACGACAGGGACAGAACCGGAGCACATTCTGAAAATTTCCAGAACAGCTCTCTGTAATGGGCAATTCTAGCTACGTTCCAGATTTTTACAAGACCCGAGACTAGGAGATTGTTGTAGTGCATAATACAAGCTTTCCAGAAAGTCCTCATTTGCCTTATTTGGATAAGTAACTTGAAAGTTATGCTCATTTTCACGGGAGTTAAGAAATCTGCCACGTTTTCGTTTCCGGTTTTCAAACTTTTGTGAGAATGAGGCTAGGTGATCAAATTTTTGGTGATTGTTTCATTTAGATAAGTTCACATGCACATATTTGACATGATGAGATGATATGTAAGGATGATGGATGCTCAATATGTCGTTCCGTACGTCCTCACAAAATTAAAAGACCGCGCCCGCCGATACGAATATCGGACAAGCGCATCGGTGGCACACACACACCTCTCACACGATACTACACGAGCTAACACGTTGTTATGTACCTGCAAGAGATGGATTCCAGAAACATTACATCAAATTCAAAAGAACAAGCCAAAAATAAATCCATGTCACCTCGCCTCACATGGGGAGCTCTCGAATAAGAGTGTATTCGAGTCACACCAATAATATTATGCGAAAATTTGACAACACTCAATCCCATACCTTTGCCAAAGCCGTAGTTGCAAAATATTTAACAGTCATAACACGGGGTTAGTTTTGCCACCATTCTATATAGTCCTTATATTGGCCTTTCTATCTAGACTCGTGCCTCACCGTGACTCAAAAACGGGTTTTTTTTTTTTTTTTAAGATTTTTAGAATGAGTGTTAGCGTGACGCAAATCCCAAGTCGGCTCGATACCACGTGTCACACCCCTATCCCGAAAGATAGTTAAGTGTGGTACGGATCGCCTTGGGAGATGATTGACGAAGCAACCATACGCAGCATCACATTAACAAACATACACGATTTGCAAGGTTACATAATTAAGTCTTGATTACAACATAAAGTTCGAATAAAAGATACATTTGTTTCGAATAAAAGTCTTACATAACCATGATCTTTGTTCGAAATTAGAGTGCGGAAGCGAAATACAACTCGACGATACATAGATAACTTAAATGAACCATGCCGGCCTAGGCCATGGCTCACTCATCAAGGGTCGGAGAGCTAGGAACCCATTCAATGGTCCACTCTTTGGGCTCTTCTCCATCCCAAACCACCTTACCACAACAATCACAAAAACCGGCTTGCGGGAAACCCGTAATCAACATGTAGTGGCAAAGCCTGAGTATCTAACATACTCCGCAAGTCTTACCCGTCAAATTGGCCATCTAAGACCGACTCCTAGATGCATGGGGCTTGACCGGTTTAACTTGGCATTTTTGCATAAATAGCACCTATGCTAATTAGGTTGGCAATTTTATTACTTAGCCAAATTAATAGGGTGGTTGCATAAAAGAAACTTTAGTGAGCATACTAGCAATACAAGAGTTTGCAATACAATTTAATATCGATATAAAACAGCAAGCTATTCAATCTCCTTCCATTACTACACATTGCGAACTGCTCGAATCAAGTGGTACTCATTAACCGAGAGGAAACGGCGATAATTATCGAATTATTAATCCTGCAGGAAAGAACCCAAATGCACGACATACGCATCATTTAAGAACACGTATGGCCACCGTTCGCGAGTTCATCATAAAGTAAAACACGGGGCCACCGACCCCGAGTACATGTCCCCTTGCGACCGTTCAACAACGCGACCAAGGCTTAACCCATGTACTCTCCAACGGTCCTCAACCCGTGCAACCACCGTGCCAAACACATCACCTCCGGGTCGGTGAGATATCCAGCTCGCTTTACAACTTACAAGCTACATAGGTTTACCAATCCCCATAAGAAAGGTATGCAAGTGGTACACAACTCAAACTTGTTCGCGGAGCCACAATGGGGTGTTCTCAATTTTAACCAAATTCATCATGTTCACATTTAATCATAAACCATAGGTGAGATTCCCCATTCTATCGTTGACTCCATGAGCATAGCATAGCACTTCTAACGAGGATATGACCCATAAGCGACATAGGACATATAGGAATTTATGCATGTGGATTTCCAATCAACGCCTAAACTTAAATGCACATTCATCATCCTTAACATAGTGATAAAAGAAAGACATTTCAAAATAATAGGAATGCACCGGGGCTTGCCTTGAGAGTGATCGAAGTTAGCGCTAGCCTCACAAGCGTTGAGAGTAGCGACGGCTTCTTCCGGCGGGCTCAATTCGGCGTCGTCACCTAAGGAATGAAATGCAATGCATAAGTCATATGAGTACAAGGTCGATGATGAGAGTAATGCATGGGTGCTGTTTTGTAAAGACTCAAATGAGTATGTAATTCAAAAGTTTGTTTGTTCGAACCCTAATAAGCATGACATGTCTCTTGTTCTCTTTTACGGAACCCAATTACATGAGCAAGCATAACCATACTAATATAATGAGCAATGACTTGATGCATAGACATGAGTGCTGTGGTTAGTGTAGGTTTAGCACTAATATTTTAGCAAGTTTTTATAGTGCAACACGAAGAAATCTAGGCCTATGCATTTTGACATCACATGCGATGACGATTCCCTTTTAGAATAGAAATTTGGTTTCAAAATTCATACATAGGTGAAATACATAAAACCTTTTGACTAAACCTGCCATGGGGTGCTAAAGGACATAATGAACAGTAGAAATTACATAGACATGCATGAACACGATTTTAAATGACATAAAACGAATTATGTTTGTGCTGAAATTGATTCCTTTGAAATTTGGATCTAGGGTTTGCAAAAATCATTACTTAACCTGCTCAAAAATTAATATGGGATTTTCTACATATGTACAGTACCAAAAGGAAATTAATTGCCAAGTGTCATGCAAAAATATTTTATACAGAATTAATTAAAATTTAAATACAGAGAATGCAAGAAATGCAATAACTTGAAAAATATGAAATGAAATGTAGATCTTCCAGTGCCAAAAATTCATGTGTGCCAGGGTGAAGACTTTGGCCAAGTGGCTTTTAATTTGGATCTATATTTTTAAAGTTATGGCTTAGTTAAGTTTTCAGGGGTTGATTTTTGTTATTTTTGTAAAAATGTGAAAATGACCAGACCTGAGGAGTTCATGTTACTTTTATGAAAGTACAGGTCTTCTAGTTTCCAAAACATTTTAGTTTGTAATTTTTGGACGATTCAAACGCTAGATATGGATTTTTCAAATTTGAATGAAGTTCGGACATATTTACGGAAATGCCATCGGCTGATTTTAAACAGAGGCGGGCGGCGCGGGCTCTGGCCGCGGTGGCCGGCGCCGGCGAGGCTCGCCGCGGTGGCGCTAGGGTGGAGCTCATGCTCCGAAACTTGGTGGGGATGACGCGCGCGGTGCGGGGAACACTGCTGGCGGGGTCCACGGGGCCCCGCGACGGCGGAGGCGGGCCGCGGCGAGCGGCGGCGCCCGCGGGGGCTCCGGCGACGGCGCGCGTCGAGCGCAGAGAGAGAGGAGGGGAGGAGGCCGGTCCGAGAGCACCACACGGGCACGGGGAGTCGCGGCGTGGGCTCGGGCGGCGGCGGGGCGGGCGGTGGTGGCGGCTCGACGGAGGGGTGGCGGGGAGGCGCGAGGGACGGCGGCGGCTTCTTCCAAATTCCGGCGACCTGGAGCGAGAGGGAGGGGAGCGCGTCAGCAGGGAGCATGGGCATGACCTTGGGCACGCAGCCGACGGAGAAAGGGAGGAGAGTCGGCCTACCTAGGCGGCGTGCGACGGGGAGGTGCGCGGGGCGGCCATGGCGACGGCGGCTCCGATTTCTTCTGCGGCGCGGGCTGCGGTGAGGGAGAGGGCAGGGCAACGGTGCGGAGAGGAGCGGGAGGAGCCGGCAATAATTGGTGGTGGAGGAAAAGAGGGCCGGGGTGCCGTTTTTCTAGGGGCGGCGCACGGCCGGTCGGGCTGGGGCGGCGGACGGGGCGGAGGGCTTCAATTCCGGCCGCTCCTGTTGGCCGGCGGGTACGGGAGCGGTTGGGGGGTTGGCCGAGCCTGCGTGGCGACGTGACGGGGCAGGCGCGTGCCTGGGGCGGCAGCGGTGGCGCCGGACCGGCGGTCGAGCCGCCATTGCCCCTCGGGCGATGAGCTCGAGGTCAAACTTGAATTTGAATCTCCAGTTTGGTAATTTGGATAGAATTCATAGTTCTAAGGCTCCAAAAATAAAACCAAAAATATGGGGAGATTCAGGATGATTTACTTTAATTTTCATCTTTTAGTTTGAAGTCACAAACTTGCCTCCAAAAATTCATACAAAATTCACAAGTAGCAGTGTTTCAGATTTGAATTTGAATTTTTGGGCTTTCAAAACTTGGTTCAAAAATTTGGTAAAAATATTGTAAATTCATCTTTTTACATGAGCAATCCAGTGGTGCAAAAATATGTGGGTAGTGTTTTTGTAATTTTTGCATTTTTGGTTAGGGCTAGGGTTTAGGGGTGGTTTTTCCTTTTTCCTTTTTATTTTCCTTCTTTTCCTTTTGGGCAATTAGGGTTAGTACTTCATTAGTGGGGTGATTAGGGTACTAACTACGAGATTAGCCTTAATCGTGACATGGGATGTCACACTTCCGGAAGACGACACGGACGCGGAACGCCTAACCCGCCAAGCCAAGCGATACGCTATCGTCGATGGCGAGGCCTGTACAAGCGCAGTGCCAATGGCGTTCTGTGCGAAGTGCGTAAAGACGGAAGAAGGCAACGACATACTCGTTGAGATCCACGAGGGCGAGTGCGGCAGCCACCACGCTCCACGCACGCTGGTCGGGAAAGCCTTTCGGCGGGGTTACTGCGGCGACGGCCCTCCGAGGATGCCACCGGGCGGTGCAACAATCCAAGGCATGCCGGTTTCACGCCAAGCGAACGCACTCTGCCCGCTCAAGCCCTTCAAACAATTCCCTTATCTGGCCGTTCGCGGTTTGGGGCCTGGACATTGTAGGGCCATTTCCGATGCGCCGGGTGGTTACGGGTGGCTATATGTGGCCATCGACAAGTTCACGAAGTGGGTAGAAGCGGAGGCGGTGACAAAGATAGACCAAAACTCGGCGGTCAAATTCATGAAGAATGTCATTGCAAGATTCGGGGTGCCGCGGCGGATTATCACGGACAACGGGACCCGGTTCACGAGCCACGCGTTCGCAGCATACTGCGACTCCCTCGGCACCCGGATCTGCTTTGCCTCAAGAGCCCACCCACAAAGCAACGGCCAAGTCGAACGCGCCAACGGAGAAATCCTCAAGGGTTTGAAAACAAGATCATTTGACCCGTTGAAGAAGAAAGGCTCCAAGTGGGTAGCGAGATCCAATCCGTGCTCCGGTCCACTGCGCACCACGCGAGTCGAGCCACGGGTGAAACGCCTTTTTTCCTCGTGTACGGTGCGGAGGCGGTGCTACCCACGGAGATCCGGTTCAATAGCCCCGAGTCGCCGCATTCGACGAAGGCGACCAAAGCACCGGCGGCACGGCGACATTGACCTCCTCGAGGAGGCAAGACGGCGAGTACTCTTCGCGAGCGCGAGGTACCTCCGGGGCTTGCGCCGCTACCACCGGCGGCGCGTGCGCCCGGGAGTTGCAAACGGGAGATCTTGTCCTCCGACGGGCTCGGACGCGTGAAGGCAAGGATAAGCTAACTCCCATGTGGGAAGGGCCCTTCCTCGTCCGCTGCCGTCACCCGCCGGGATCCGTTCGTGCGGAGTCGGAGGACGGGTACCGGAACCAAGCGCTTGGAACATTGAGCACCTAAAGAAATTCTACCCTTAGAATATTCCGCAGCCAATGGTCCGGGTAGTACCGGAAGTCTCATCGCCACGGCCACGGTCGCCACGGCACTTGTATCGACATGTTTTAAATGAAAAACAGCGCCTAGTCGCTTCTTTTCCTACTTCTCGCGAGGATCGCTGTCGTGCATGTTTAAGACCTTGCTTTCCTCGACGGGCAAGGAAGGTCCATGACTTAGTCGGAAGCCGGGAAGGCGTTTTGTCCGGTTGAGGCTCGGGCGCCGCGAGTCGCGCTCTAAGCGCAACTACGAATTACCAAACGGCCTACGACTACACGACGCACGCGGATAATCGCACGGAACGGAAGGAACAACGAGTTTAAGCTTTTCATTAACAACGACAAGTTTGAACTTAAATTTCTAACTTGCACGAAGAACGGAGTTGATTACAAATAAAAAGGCACGGGCGCCGAGCAAGCCACGCGCGGGTGGAGGAAGCGGGCACTTAGCCCCGCCGAAGCTTCCGAAGCAAAGGCACGGGCGACGGCGCGTGCTCGTGCCTTGGCCGCGGCGTGCTCACCCGCGGGCGTAGCCGTTCACCACGGCTAGGAGCGGGAACCGGGCACCGGCACCGGCGCGTTCGCCGAGCACCTCCTCCGGGGCCGCGGCTATGGTTTGCCGCCCCTCCTCCTACGAGGACCTCCGCCACCCGGGTGTTCGGGCTGCTCGGGAGTCAACCACCCCCGCATGGCGAAGGCGTACCCAGCCGCGCCGCGGTCAAGGGGCTCGGGAAGACGAGGCGGACCCGCCTCGAATAGTGCCGACGAAACCGCCGAAACACCTCGGCGGCGATCTCCGCTCGCGTCCGCGCCGCGCGAGGCCAGCTCGTCGCCGCTCGCTCGGCTCAACGCGCGCGAAGCTCGGATTCCTCAGGCGGGACCGCGCCTCCGCGAGCTGCCGCCGGAGGTCATCGCCATCGGCTGCGGCGGAAGAGCCGCGACCCGACTTCTTCAAGCGGGCCTCCAACCGCTCGACTCGTCGGCGGTACTCGTCCCGACTCTTCTCCATCGCTTTAAGCTCGACGGCGAAGGCCTTGCGGGCCCTGCGAGAGTCTCTTCACGGACGCGGTGCGCCAGCCCGTCGGTGATGCCGCGGACCTGCTCCTCGGCCGAGCGAGACGGGCGCCTCCGTCTCCAAGGCTTCCTTATGAACGGCGGCCTCGTTCTCACGAAGCCGGACCGGCTCCTCCCGGGTAGCAAGGGCGCCCTCGCGTCCCCTAAGCGCCGCCTCGCGGGAGGCCAAGGAGTCAGCGACGCGCTGCACCTTCGCCTCGGCCGCTCCGACGGCCCGCTCCCGTTCGCCCGGCGCAGCCTCTCGCGAAGGGCAAGCGCGGCGGCACGCTCCTTCGGCTCCTCCTCGCGAGCCGCCGCGGTCGTCTCGCGACGGGTCACGGCCGCCTCGCGGAGGTCCATGTGGGCCTCCGCCTCCTCCAATCTGCGCACCACGGAGCTGCACGGCACGCTCCCGCTCCGGGACGCCATGGAGGCGGTTCATGCTTTCGGCCTCGCGGGCCTTTGCGTCACGCGGCTTCTCGGCGGCTCGATCGCCGATGCCGGCGACTTGGTCCGGCTCATGTCGGACTTCCTCCATGCGGCGGCGATACGCTCGCCGGGCCGGCTTCACCGCCGTCTCCGGGGCCCGCCGTGCCTCCGCCACCTCCGCCTCGCGCTCGGCCGGCGCGGCCTCCCGATCGTCCGGGGACGCATCCGCCTCCTCCACGGCCGCCTTCATGGCAAGAAGCGACCGGGTGGCCTCCCGAGCACATCGCCAATTTTTTGGCGCCCCATGCCGCCGGAGCGACCCGAAGGTGACCCGCTCGGCCGTGTCCGAGCGCGCCTACGACCCCTTCCGGTGGCGGCGGTCGACGAAGTGTCTCCGCCGGCCACCATCCCCGGCTCCGACCGAACGCGCGGAGGGAGTCATTCCCCTCCGAGCACTATAGGGGCGGCGGCGCGGCACCCGGCCGTGGAGTGGAAGACCGTGGTGGACGCTCGGCGGCGCCGATTGGGAAAGCACCCGGCACGTCCCCGGCGGAGGAGGTGACACCCGGCCAAGGTCAACTCCGGCGGAGGCACCCGCGGCCTCCTCTCCGACAGGGCGCCCGCAGCCTCCTCGCCGGCGGGGGCACCCGCGGCCTCCTCTTCGGCGACACTGCAGCCACCTCCTCGGAAGTGCCCGCGGCCCCTCTCCGGCGGCGCCGCGGCCACCTCCGCGGGCTGTCTGCGACCTCTTCCTCGGGGGCACCCGCGGCCACCTCTTCGGGGGCACCCGTTGCCCCTCCGCGCCGTCCTCCGCTCCGGTCGCGGAGCCGCACCGGCGGCCTTGGGGTTCAAAGGGACCAGGTCCGGGTCCAGCTCGATCCGGACACTCCTACAAACAAAGCAAATCGAGACACATTTCGCAACCATCGGCCTACGGTGAGACGAAACGCAGCATACCAAGCACGCAGCTTAAGCAAAAAGAGAGGAAAGCTTCCTACCGTCGCGCGTCCACCCGGTCGCCTACGTCGGTGCGGCTGCAGGGGACTTCTCTGCGGAGCGGCCCGCGTCAGCGAGTGCCGACGAAGCTTGCCGGGCCCGCCCGTGGAAAGCGGGCGGGCCGGAGGAATCGAGAGGAGGGGCGACGGAGACCTTTTCCCCTTGCCTTTGTCCCGCGCACTCGGAGCGAGGCCTCGCGGCGCCGGGGCTGCCACCCGAGCTCCGAGAGGCACCCCCGGGGACGGCCGCCGCACCGGGGTCGGAGGAAGGCGTGACTCGGGTACCGGAGACCGGGAGTGGGAGCCGGGACCGCGGCAAGAAACCGAGCGGCCCCGGTCGGGGCATGCTTTGTCGAGGACGCGCGCTTGTTCGCCGGCGATGAAGGGGCTCGGCACCTTCGGGTGCGCGAAGGAGGCGGCCCACTTCTTCCCGGTCGGCGTGGAGTAGGCGAATCGCTCGCGGCCTCGGGTAGGTCCGAGCCCGCCCCGTGCGAGTGCGGCCGACGAAGTTGAAGTCCCGGTACGGCCACGACGGGACCGATCTCCGACGAAGGGGCGCGATGTTGCGCTCGAGGAAGTCGTGCACCACCCCGCGCGAAGTCGGGCCGGCCGTGGCGAGCGCCGCTGATGGACGTCAAAAGTCGCCGACACACCGTCGTCCGGAGAGTCCACCGAAATTCCAGTGACGCGAGAATCTGTGCTCCCAGCGGACCGGTTCAACTCGCCGATGTTCGTGTGCGCTGCAGTGCGTGCCGGATGGTTTTCTCGCAAACCAACAAAGACGATAAAAGAGTGTAAAATTCCAGGTCATCGGCCCGGATAGACCGATGTGCAGCCATGGCCGATCACGGCATAAGATAGACAAAATCGGCCATGAACGAGAGAACAGCACGGCCCATCCATTTATGTATTAAATGTTAGGCAAACGAGCGTGGTACAAACGATACGAAATCAGCCGATGCTATAACATGCGATCGGTGACTAGCGGCCGATTTCGTCGGTAGACGACCAAATCATTAAGACTTTACGGGGATATGTTATCGAGTACAATGTAAACAGAGCAACTATTAATAGGATGTAATTGGTTTGGTAGCAAGAGGATAGTTTAATCATCAATCGAGATCCAGTGAATCGGCCGATCGGATATGCGGCCGGTTCTGCCATTGATTATATCGATGAATTATTTAGATCTGTCCAAAGGTATAATGATGATCAATAAGATCATACTTAGTAACTCGGGTTCAAAAGCAGCTTTAACGGGTTTAGCATTAATTAAACATAAAACGGCTTAATGAACGTGATAAGCAATCGGCTAAACACTCCGAAAGAACGAGTAAGACAAATACAACCACACGGATCCGAATCGACCGATCGCTCCAACGGGACAAGTCAAGCGATGGCACGCGGGTGGACCGAGTCTAACGACCGCGCACGCCGGCCGATTCGGGACAAGCACAATCATAAACGTCTTAACTATGAAAGTAAGTCTACACCCTAGCCAATCGGCTGCATGCGCCTAGGACAAGTCAACTATCGCAAAGGCGAACACGGGACACGTCAAGCTGAATCTGCACGATCGAATCGGCCAAGATATAGAAAAATTCTCATAGCGGCTACGTGACTCGAACGACCGGATACGAGCCAATCGGCGCCGTGAGCAAAGGCTGGAACGGGGAGGCGGGACAAGTCAAACTACCTCCACCACGAGCCGGACCGAGGTCAACTTGACTCATCCGGCCGATACTCACTACGCCGATCGAAAACAGATCCGGTCGCCGGATAACTAGCAATTAAGCTATCTAATTACGAACAATGCGCAGAGAATTAGACAACATAATTACCTTGTCAAGCCAACGTATCGTCGGCCAGGAGCCCGAAGATCCCGCGCGAAACGGTAAAGACTTGACGAGAAAATTAGGGTTTGGCGATGCGCCGAAAGTTGTATTGGATGTGAATCGAGTTTACATGTTACATACGAGTATGTATTTATACTCGGCACAAAGAATCCTACTCGGACCCTCTTCGGGCCGATTTCCTAACTCGACTAAGATCTTTTTTTCCAAAATTAAACTATTATTTCTAATTTTACAACGTGGGCCGGGCCCATCAATGTTATGCTCATACTGTTGGCGTTGGCGCACGATTCCGGGAGGTACGCGCCTTTTACTCTCCCAAGCGGCCGTCGGCCTTACGCTCCACCGGCCTTCTTTTGACCTATAGTCGGCGACAATGGGTCCCTTGGTCAAAAACCGGCGTCAACACATGTCCCCCGGTGCGGGGTATGCAACGCATGCGTCGGACCGGTTTATCCTCTTTTACCGCGCCGGTTTCTGCGCCGTCACTTCTCCATAAAACCCGGGGCCACCCCTGGTCATTCCCATCTGTTTCCTCTCCTTGGCTTTCGTCTTCATCTGCCCTAGCGACCTTTGCCTTCTCGAGCCCTTTCAACCTTTCAACTGCGCCGCCGCCGTCTTTTCTCCTCCGGCGACCATGAATCCTGCTTATTCTTCTTTGTTGCGAGCTGCCGCCGCCGACCAGCGTCGTTGCTACCACCAACGCCGTTCCGGAGGTAATGTACATTCGAGCATCTCTCTTTCCTACCTTTGCAATTTTCTTCATGTTCTTGTTCTTGTTCATTTTCACGATCTATTTCCCTTCCGTTCCGTTTCTCATTTTAGCCCTATTCTTGTTTTTAGGAAATCCGGAACCAAGTCGCCATCCCATCCAATATCCCCACTCACTTCTTTTTGGGCCCCATGGGTGATCCCGACCCCACGAGATCTCATACGTGCCGAAGCGAACCGGGTCCCGTTTCGGCAACGATCTCCTTTACCGACCAGAGTGGGCCAATAGTTTTAGGTCATGGCCGACTCCTGTCGCCGGATGGCGCGATTGGTATAACCGAGTATCGGCCGTCCATCGGCAAGGTTGGGCCAATATCGGCATTGCCCACGCCATCAAACTCTCCTTGGCCGACCACCACAAGAACGAACCGTTGCTTGGTGGCAGCTTCTTACCTGCGGTCGGATGCCTTGAAGCTGTTTCATGTTCGGCCACGGCCGGCTACCATGACCCTCCTGGACACGGTCATGTTGGCCGATTTGAATATCACGGCGGAGGCCACCCCGGACGCCATCCGCATTAAGTCCTCCCATCGGATCAACCCTAAGGACACCGGGGGTTGGAAGAACTACATCCGAGACCTACAACAAAGGGCACGGCTCGGTCGATCGCCGCGAGCACGTTGCCTTTCTCAACATGTGGCTTGACCACTTCTTCTTCGTGGGGTCGGCGTGAGCCCCACAAACAACTTCTGCCGATGGCCGATGTGCTGGCCGACGGCTATGCCCTCCCTATGGGCAAGTATCTTACGGGATCGGCCTACCTCCTTCTTCACCAAGTCTCGGTGGAGTTGCGCTCCGGCCGATCGAGTCAAGAACACAGGGAGGCCCTTGGTGGTTCATCCAAATGTGGTTGTCCCTTCATACCACCAAGGCCATCGATACGGACCTCGGTGTTCTCACCTTCCCCGGCAATCATGCCGAATCGGCCACGCCCGATCCGGCCGATGTATCTCTTTCGGGGAAGCGTTGTCCATGGCACCGGGGGCGGCCATATCGGATGACACCTTGGCATATTGGTTCGCCGCCCTCTACAAGGGCCTCAACAACGAAAGTACGGATTGGTACCCGTACATTGATTTCTTCGAGAAGGGGTATGACACTCCTTTCTGATCGACCCCACCTTCCCGACGGCCGACGCGGAAGCGGTCAAGATCTTCACCACCTGTCTCCGCCCATGTCTGCTGCCGACGGGACTCGTTGCCGGGAGCAAAGCTTTCTGCTCCTATGAGTTCTACCACCCGTCGGTGGCAGCCCGCCAACTCGGTTTCGGCCGGTTG
This sequence comes from Chloris gayana, assembly GCA_031894775.1. Lineage (NCBI taxonomy): Eukaryota > Viridiplantae > Streptophyta > Magnoliopsida > Poales > Poaceae > Chloris > Chloris gayana. Next base: position 27,833 of record JAUNZO010002634.1, read on the forward strand.
CCCCCGGCCTCTTCTATGTGGGGCAAATAAAGGCGCGAGCTACGTCGACAACGCCATTCGGTGGAATTGGCTCGTCGGCCGCACCGCCGATGTCGTCACCGGCGACTTAGCCGGATTTTCCCGGCGCCCCGAAGTACTCGCCTCTTTGACCGTTGGTGGGGCGAGTGGAGCCGGCACCTCCGCGGCCGGAATACCGCCTCCTTCTTCTACGGCTTAGTCCTGAGTGAAGCTTTCGCCGAGGTATGTATAATCGATTTATTTTATAAGGCCGATTTTGTAAATGAAATCGGCCACTCCAAATGCTCACCCTTGTATATTCTTTTCGAGTCGGACACGGAGGAGCCGCCGACCCGGAGTTTCGGTGGCCGGCCGATTGCATACTTAATGCCGAGCCCAATTGCTCCAAATATCGGCTTCACCGATCGCACTCCCGCCAAGCTTTTGCGGCGATGAGTCGAGGGCACCGGCTGCCCGCAAGGCCAAGACTAAAACGGCCGTCCCCGGCAAGAGAAAGGCTAACGTGCCGGCTGCGGGGCCGACTCAAGCCCTAAAGCGACACCGCGCGGCTGAGTGAAGCGGCTCGTACGCCCGTCAGAGCCGGACTATTTCGATGATCCATCTCCGCCGCGTCGGGTTATTATTGTATGATTGCTGATCCCTTTTTCACTTGCATATGCTTGTCTAACTATGAGTTCTTAGCGAGGAACCGGCGGTTCTTCCTCCTCGGGCCCAGGACTCCAACACCGATAGGCCGATTCGCTCGTCGACTCCTCCACGGGCCGGGACGCCGACACCGAAAGGCCGATTCAAACGGCTCCGGATCCGAAGTCACACCAAGCCGGGCCGATCCAAATCCCATGGAGAGCCCAACTCGCTTGGATCGGCTGCGTCTTACGAAATCGCCGCCGATTTTGAACAAGGCACCATTCTTTGTCGAAGAACCGGCCGGCCGAGGAACCGTCCGCGGCTTCTCCTGTAAATCTGCTGCCGATGAGCACTGCCGATGAGCCCGCCGAGCCGAACAAAGCTGGACATATGCACGATGCTTGCCTCAGAGGATGCCGGCTGGAGAAGGAGGATCGGCCGGCCGAGAAGCTGATCGGAACACATGAACTGTGGGTTCAATGGCTCGGCCGATAGACGTCCGACCACTTCGCATTGACGCTTCGCGGGTTTGTTTTTACTATCTCCTTTTTATTTTCTTGATTTGCTTCGATTATTAACTTCACCTTATTTTTCCTTGGTATTCCGGGCACTAAGCTTCCCTCGTCCCGCGCCGATTTTGGTATCTGCTTCTAGTCTTAACACCATGGCCGAAATCGCGCGCGAGGCTTGAGGCCTCTTACGTTGGCGCTTGGTGGCCGACGCACAACCCATAAGGACCCGGTACTTGGAGGTCCGGACTGAGCTCCGGAGGATGTGCGCGATGCTTTGCACCGCGTGGCATACATGGAGTGCGGCAAATGGACTTCACTCGTGCCCGGCGGCGTTTGGCTCGCCATGCGGAGCAGCGGCAAGCTGCGTTACTCGCCGATAACTCCATCAAGCGTTACGAGGAGGAGGTCCGGAAGACCCGGGAGATGCAAGAGCAACTCTCAAATCGGCGGGATGAGCGCAAGCAATCAACCGGGAGATTGCCGATTTGAGAGCATCTACGGCTCTCAAGGAGGAGGCGGCGGCGGTCTTGGAAGCTACTATTACACGGTTGTCGGCCGATGTGGCGGCTCGGCGAGAAGACGACGGACGAAGCCATTCAAACGGCCGAGAAGATGGTTGCCGCGGCGCAAGGCGATGTCGGCCCCATCGAGGATGACCTATTGGTCATGGCCAAACTCGACTCCACGGCGGCCGGCGCACTATCTGCTGTCCAAGACTTCTTGTCCCGCGGCGAGGCCGTTGACTATGCCTAGGTGTAATAGGACTTTGAACAAAGTTTTGGTTGTAAACATTTTTTGCACTAAGGGCGATATACAATCATATCGGCCATGCGAAGGCGATGTTCAAACATCGGCTAATTTATCGGTGACTTCCTCTGTCTTACTTTCGTATATTTTTTGGGCTAAGGGCGATATTCTCGGTATCGGCCGTCTCAAGGTGATGTGCATCGACATCGGCTTGTAGTCTCTTTTAGACCGAACACTATGAGCTAATCCAAATACTAGGATAATACTTGCTTCAAATACTTTCCATTAAGTGCTCGGCGAATTCTTCCCCTTCTAACTCTTTCAAAATATATGCATTACCGGTGCCGATCGGCTAATCAAATAAGGTCCTTCCCAATTAGGCGACCATTTACCAAACCGATTGTCTTTCACACCGATCGGCATCCTAAGCTTCCGGACCAAATCGCCCTCTTTAAAGCTGTTTACTGCACAACCTTCTTATCATAATGGCGGGCAACCCTCGCCTTATTACTGCTCTATTTTTTCCAATGCATCCGGCCGATTTTGTACTACATCTTCTAATTCATCCATCATCAATCCGTAGTACTTGATCGGCGAAAGCTTTTGTTGCAACTCAATCCTTACGGAGCCGATAGCTGTCTCCCATGGCGATGCGGCCTCGTGCCCATATACCGGCTGATACGGCGCAACTTGCATAGCTCCATGTCGTGACATACGATAAGCCCACAAAGCGTCCATCAATTTCATGTGCCACTTACGAGGATACTCTTGTATTTTCCGCTTGATTAACTTGATCGGACTCTTATTCGCCGCTTCGGCTTGTCCATTGGCTTGGGCATAATATGGCGATGAATTAATCAACTTAATTCCCATTTCATCAGCAAAAGATTGAAATTCGTCCGACGTGAATACTGATCCTTGATCTGTTGTGATTGTCTACGGAATCCCAAACCTATAAATAATATGCTCTCTAACAAACGTTATCACGTCGGCCGTCGAAACTTTACGATAGGGCGCTGCTTCAACCCATTTTGTGAAGTAATGCTGTAGCTACCAATATGTGCTGATGCCCTTTGCTCGATGCTTGGATTTATCGGCCGATCATATCCATAGCCCAACCTACGAACGGCCAAGGTTTGATTCTTTGGATTCATAGCCGATGCGGGCGCCCTACGTATAGGCCCGAATTTACGGCGAGTCTTGGCAACTCTTGTAATATTTGAAACAATCGGCCAACATTGTCGGCCGGTAATAACCAGCTCGCCTTAGCAGCCACTTCATCTTATGGGCCGATTGATGCGTTCAGCAAATCCCATCATGTACTTCGCTCATTACCACTTTTGCCTCGGTGTCATCAATACACTTGAGAAGCACCCCATCAATTGTCTTGAAAAATAGTCGATCATCCAACAGAACATACTTTAAAGCTTTATATCTTATCTTCTTATACGTAGGTTGGGATGGATTGCTCAAAAATTTTCGAATTTCCGTACGCCAATCGGCTTCTTCAATATCAGCTATCTCTAAGTCTGTTTCGGCGAGCCGATATCCGGATGCTAGGCTGAGCCAAGTTATTTGCTTCAAAATTCTGCTCTCTTGGTATATGGCTGACTTTAACACACTTGAACCTTTTCATTAACTTACGGCACTTTCTATGATATTGCAACAATATTCCATCTTTACACTCATACTCATCGGCCGGTTGACTCACAACCAACAAGGAATCTCCGAAAATTTCCACAAAATCAGCCCCGGCATCGATGAGTAATTCCAATCCTTTTAATACTGCCTCGTATTCGACTTGGTTGTTGGTGTACGCCTCCACTGTAATAGAGTATCCACGTACTGCCCCCGAGGCGACACAACAACCAAGCCGATTCCACTTCCTTCTTTGCAAATCGAACCATCAAAGAACACCGTCCATGGCACTTGGTTCAACATATTCGGCCGAGTGTTCACCGTGTTGCACCACTAAATCAGCCAATACTTGTGCTTTCATCTGCTTTGGCCGATTCATAGCCTAAATCAAACTCCGCAATTGCCAACATCCATTTGCCCAACCGGCCTTTGGGGACCGGAGCCGATAGCATATACTTTACGACATCGGCACTGGCAAACGACGGTACATTCTTCGGCCAACGAGATAATGCCTTAATTTCGTGCATGAAAAATACGAGACGAGAGACATAACCTTTCCACTTACGGATACCGTGTTTACTGCATCAATCGGTTTGCGGTTGAGATAAAATATGACCCGCTCCTTTCCCTCCTGCTCTTGAGTCAATGCTTGAGCCGATGCACCTATCATCGGCCGATAAATATAACTTAAAGGGTGTGCACGACTTTGGCGGAACCATCATCGGTGGGGACACCAAATACTTCTTGATATCTTCTAAAGCCTTTTGATGGATCGGCTCCCACCGAAACTCTTGGCTGGCCTTGAGCTTCAATAATGGCGTAAACACATCAAGTCGGCCGGACAAGTTTGAGATAAATCGCCTAATAAAATTAATCTTGCCGATCGGGGAGCTGGAGCTTCGTCTTGTTCGTCGGCGGTTCCAACTTTACGATAGAATCAATACTCTTAGGGCCGACTTCAATTCCCTTTTCATGCACAATAAACCCCAGAAATTGTCCAGTTTGAGACACCAAACGCACACTTGAGCGGGTTCATCTTCGATCCGTATTGTCTCGTCCTCTTCAACACTTCCACTGAGATCAGCCACATGACTTCCAACCGATCTTGATTTCACCATGACATCATCAATATAAATTTCCACCAATCGGCCGATCAAATCGTGATATATAAAATTCATGGCCCTACGATACGTGGCACCAGCATTTTTTAAGCCGAAGGTCATAACAACCCACTCATATAATCCCAACGCCCGGGGCATCCGAATGCCGTTTTCGATATATCTTCTTCAGCCATAAAAACCTGATTATACCCAGCATTTCCATCCATAAAGCTCAAAATTTTGTTGCCGGCGGCTGCATCAACCAACAAATCGGCGTTTGGCATTGGATACTCATCTTTCGGAGTTGCCTTATTCAAATTCCTGAAGTCAATGCAGACCCGCATCTTTCCATTTTCTTCTCCACCGGCACAATACTAGAAACCCACTCCGCATATCGGCATGGCACGATGAAGCCGGCTTCATACAATCCGATAATCTCTTCTTTGACGGCTTCATAATACCTAGGGTCAATCTTCAGAGCCCCACTGCTTATATGGTCGATATCCGGGTTTAGTGGGCAACCGATGTTCAACAATAGATCGGGTGAGTCCGGGCATCTCGCTATAATCCCAAGCAAAACAATCCTTAAATTCTTCCAATAAGGCCACCAATTCATCTCTTACTTCTTTACACAATTTCTTGCTAATATATGTTGGTCGAGGCTTGGCTCCATCCCCTATATCCACTTCTTCTAATTCATCGGCCGACACAAAACCGTGGCCTAATTTCCCGTCCTCCGGTTCATCAATCGGCCGACTCACCATGTCTTCGGTGTGTACATCGATCGGCCGATTGTCGCGTCAATTCTCTGTGGGGCCCATCGGAGTAGCCGGGAGTACCGACCCCCGGTCACAATAACTCCATCATACGTGATGTTTATGGCCTCCGCATCCCAATACGTGCCCGATAAACAAGGCAAGCTCTCTAGACCAGCAAACTCGAAATCGGCGGTTGCAATGGTTACGGACTTATCGGCCCGCACGATTTCGACCTTGTTGCCGACCCATTGAATCAAACAATTGGTGCATGGTTGAGGGGATGCAACAATTGGCATGAATCCGGTCTCTCCCTAACAAAGTTGTGTATGCACCTTTCCCGTCAATGATGAAAAAAGTGGTGGGTATGGTTTTGCTTCCCACGGTGATCTCCATTATTGCGGCCCCACGCACATCTTGGCTTCTCCCGCTGTAATCCTTGAGCGTCGGATTAGCCCTTATCATTTCTTACGGCGTCTTCCCGAGCTTGCGGTATGTAGTAGTCGGCATGACATTGATTGCCGCTCCTCACGTCGACCAACATTTTCCTCATCGGCGACCCATTGACATAGCCGCTAATGTACAATGCCTTGAGGTGCAAATGATCGAGTTGACCGGCTTATCAAATACCGCTGATTCCGGCGTCCACGAGAATCTCCGAAGTTTCCCCAAGCTGGTTCTTCTTCGGCCGAATTTTCATCGGCCGATCCGACAATCCTGGGCATTAGTGACATCATATTCACCGCGGCTTCGGCCCGTACCACTGAGGCTGCACTTTCGGCCTCCATTGCTTCTTGGGCTTGGGCTCATCATCTTGGTCATCTCCGTAATGGCGTCCACCCTTGATTTCTCGACAACGCATTCTTTGAAGCCTCCTCTTTTGGGTTTCTTTGAGCAAACCAGCAGGGCACTGCCTGACCTTCGTTCTCGATTTGATCACCTCTCGAATCTTCATGGTATTGGTAATCGAACTCTTCTTCATCATTTATTGGCCCCGATCGATCGTGAACGAGAGGTTCTCTTCGGCACTACGTATCTTCGTTCATCATACCCGTGATCGTAGTCGATTGCTCTTACGGGGGCCGATTGTCGAGATTCATAGTTGCGATCAATCGGCCGTCCCTGGTAATTTGACGACCCGACGTCACGATACTCTTCCCGGCCGGTGCACTGCGGACAGTTCTCGATAGATGGAAGCTTCATGTTTCGGTCCCAGCGATGCTGAAAGAAAGGACAATCCCGGTGTGGGTCAAAATCTTCTCGGCGGATCACGCTTTGCACTGTCTGCTGACTTTGGTGATAGATTCCTGTTCATATGCCACTTGATCTCTTTCTTCCCTCTCCCTCTTCCTCTCATATCGGCGTATGAAACCAGCTGATCCACCACCGATGGTATTGATGTACATCGTATTAGTAGGGAAAGGGTGCCCATCAACTTTCATCTTCTTCTTCACATCGACTGCTCGCAATATCCCATCGTCAACTGCCTTCCGGATCTCATCTCTCATAGCATAACAATCAACGGTGTTATGATGTGAATTTCCATGCCATTTGCACCACTTAGCCATTTTCTTCAACTCCTCGGCGTAGGAATCCTGTGATGAGGCGAAAGCTGAATTTTCTTTTCCCGCGACGGTGATCAAATATCTCGTCGGCCTTAGATAAATCAAAATCATATTTTCTCTCTTTAGGATTGACATGCGGAGAAAATATCGGCCGTTTGTTATTAGTCCACTCCACTGCATTAATTTCCTCTTCATCATCTTCTCCGTCGAAATCAGCATAAGCTACCCGATATCGCCGATTCCTGGTGAGTTGGAGATTCTCTTCCTGGCCAAGCTGCCCTTCGTGTTAGCTGTGCCAGCCCATCAAACTCATGTGGGGTAAACTTTTCTTTGATGTTGGAGAATAACCCCGCATAAGCAATTTCGGCCAAGCTGTTGCTCTGTCGGGTTCGGGTTGTAGCATCGTCCCCTCGAGTCCTGAACCTACGTATATAATCAGCTACGATTCCCCGGTTTTCTGTTTCTTGCCATTAAATCGGACAAACTGAGCTCGGTGATGCCCGTAAAAAGTACGAGTGAAACCTTTTCTCCGGATCGGCCCAACTTTGAATAGAACCGAGGCGGCAGTGAAGCAAACCATGAAAAGGCCGATCCAGGACAATGACAGTGGGAATAACCGACCCGCAAAGCCTCCTGAGTAGACGCCTCACCCAGTTGTGCGTCATATCGGTCGATGTGCTCCATAGTCGATGTATTATCTTGCCCGGAAAATTTGGAAAACTCGGGAATTTTATATTTATTGGGTAAAGCTACGGAATCCATCCGAGTCGGGGTAAGGTCGCCGATATAATGCACTCTTCTCCTTAGGCTTCAAATCGAATTGATCTCTCATCATATCGGCGATTTTAGCCATGAGGCTATTCATATCATTGGGTCCAGCAATTGCTGATCCGGTCCCCGTCATATAAGCTGTATTGGGTTGTCCCCCGAGTTGGGTGTATCAACCGACCGTTCCCGGAAATTCCAGTGCTAGTAGCCGGGAATAATGTACTGCGGAGCGATTCCATAATTCATGGCCGATTGGATCGGCCGTCCGATCATGAATCCCTGTCCCCCGACGGTTGGTCGTGGAATACCGGATATCGGCCGTACTATAGTAGGTGAGTTTTCAATTCCACTCGGGCCGATATTTGGTACGTAGAAGAAATTGGGTTGCTTGTGCCATCCGTGGGACCGCTGCCACATTGGTTGCTGCCCCCAACTCGGAAGTCGGTTGTTGTACATCTTGTCTGTTGCCTTCTTCCGTTACCGACTTCTTGGGGCCACCGTCATCCTCCTTGCCTGGCTGGGTTGCACTGGTACTTGCATTTGCATTGTCCTTGCCAGGCCATAGGTGAGGTGGCATGCCGTACGGGGCTGAAACCCTTCTGCGGTATGGTACTACGGAGGCTAATTCCCTGATTCGACCGTACGGGAGTGCCGAAAGGCTGAGTGTATGCAGGTCCAGAATACCCTTCGATGAACAGCCTACCATCAATTGTATTCCCGGTACTGCAGTTTTTGTTCTGTCGTCATCTTCCCCCAGGCCGAAAGTGTGTTGTCATCGAAACTTCCCCATGGCCTTTGCCATCCGTCCTGAGAGGGACTGGAACGAAAATCGGCCGATTCTCGGCATCGACCATTGGTGTTCCGTCCTCCCCGACTGCTCTGCATGTACGACATCTAATTACGATTGATGCGGTGCGTTGAAGTCCCACGGGCGTGCCAAAAAGTGTGTTGACGTCAAAAGTCGCCGACACACCGTCGTCCGGAGAGTCCACCGAAATTCCAGCTGACGCGAGAATCCTGTGCTCCCAACGGACCGGTTCAACTCGCCGATGTTCGTGTGCGCTGGTGCGTGCAGGATGGTTTTCCTGCAAACCAACAAAGACGATAAAAGAGTGTAAAATTCCAGGTCATCGGCCCGGATAGACCGATGTGCAGCCATGGCCGATCACGGCATAAGATAGACAAAATCGGCCATGAACGAGAGAACAGCACGGCCCATCCATTTATGTATTAAATGTTAGGCAAACGAACTGTGGTACAAACGATACGAAATCAGCCGATGCTATAACATGCGATCGGTGACTAGCGGCCGATTTCGTCGGTAGACGATCAAATCATTAAGACTTTACGGGGATATGTTATCGAGTACAATGTAAACAGAGCAACTATTAATAGGATGTAATTGGTTTGGTAGCAAGAGGATAGTTTAATCATCAATCAGATCCGTGAATCGGCCGATCGGATATGCGGCCGATTCTGCCATTGATTATATCGGTGAATTATTTAGATCTGTCCAAAGGTATAATGATGATCAATAAGATCATACTTAGTAACTCGGGTTCAAAAGCAGCTTTAACGGGTTTAGCATTAATTAAACATAAAACAGCTTAATGAACGTGATAAGCAATCGGCTAAACACTCCGAAAGAACGAGTAAGACAAATACAACCACACGGATCCCGAATCGACCGGTCGCTCCAACGGGACAAGTCAAGCGATGGCACGCGGGTGGACCGAGTCTAACGACCGCGCACGCCGGCCGATTCGGGACAAGCACAATCATAAACGTCTTAACTATGAAAGTAAGTCTACACCCTAGCCAATCGGCTGCATGCGCCTAGGACAAGTCAACTATCGCAAAGGCAAACACGGGACACGTCAAGCTGAATCTGCACGATCGAATCGGCCAAGATATAGAAAAATTCTCATAGCAGCCTACGTGACTCGAACGACCAGATCCGAGCCAATCGGCGCCGTGAGCAAAGGCTGGAACGGGGAGGCGGGACAAGTCAAACTACCTCCACCACGAACCCGGACCGGGTCAACTTGACTCATCCGGCCGATACTCACTACGCCGATCGAAAACAGATCCGGTCGCCGGATAACTAGCAATTAAGCTATCTAATTACGAACAATGCGCCGAGAATTAGACAACATAATTACCTTGTCAAGCCAACGTATCGTCGACCGGAGCCCCGAAGATCCCGCGCGAAACGAGTAAAGACTTGACGAGAAAATTAGGGTTTGGCGATGCGCCGAAAGTTGTATTGGATGTGAATCGAGTTTACATGTTACATCCGAGTATGTATTTATACTCGGCACAAAGAATCCTACTCGGACCCTCTTCGGGCCGATTTCCTAACCGACTAAGATCTTTTTTTCCAAAATTAAACTATTATTTCTAATTTTACAACGTGGGCCGGGCCCATCAATGTTATGCTCATACTGTTGGCGTTGGCGCACGATTCCGGGAGGTACGCGCCTTTTACTCTCCCAAGCGGCCGTCGGCCTTACGCTCACCGGCCTTCTTTTGACCTATAGTCGCCGACAATGGGTCCCTTGGTCAAAAACCGGCGTCAACAGCCGCGATCCGGTCGACCACCGGCATCATGCCCTCGGGAAGGTGAGGCACGGCGTCCCGGACGGCCAAGTGTTGGGCCGGGACCGGCGGGACGCGGAGGCGGCGGAAGTCCTTCTCGTACGGCACCACGAACCGGGCCTTCTTCCACCCCTCCACCTTGTTGCTAGGCGAGTACTCTATGTACCCGCTGTCGGGCCGGACGGTCGGCCGGACGCATCCGATCACCTCCGAGGCGTTGGTAAGCGTCATCTTGAAATAGCGTTGGAATATGGGGAAGCACGGCTGCACCCCCACAAATCCTTCGCATAGATGGGCGAACACGGCCGGCGCCGCGACCGCATTCGGCGTGAGGTGCGCCATGCGGATCCCGTACGCCGGAGCACCTCCGGGAAGAAGTCGGAGAAGGCGGGGGAACGGCGCCGGCGACGACGAAGGATACGAAGTGGAGGATCTCTAGCTCTCCGGTCGGCGGCGGCAAAGGCCCCCAACGCGAACGGCCCTATCACCGTCCACCGGCGGGAAGGGCGAAAGTCGCGACATGTCGACCCTAGCGTCGGGCAACCGCACCGTTGGCGGTGCATCCGCCGACGGCGAGCGCGCGCGCGAACTGCTGCGGCGGGGAGAGGACCTTCCGCGGGCCATCTTGACGGCGGGGGCGACGGCGACGAAAGCGGCGGCGCGGATCGGCGGAGAAGAAGGCGAAGGGGAGCGCGGCAACAAGAAAGAAGTTGAGAAGACGAAAGGCGAAGGGCGAAGTGGAAGACGTGCTCGTGGGCAATCGGCCATCCCCCTACTTGAGCGCGAGCGCCGGGCGGGCCCACCGCATGCGAACCGAAGCGACGCGACGCCTCGGGCGGTCGTGCCCCGGCAGCCCAAGCGGCTCCGTTCCTTTGAGAGCCACGCCCGGAGCAACCCAAACGGCACCGGACACCGACGGGTGGCCCCAATCCCTGCTCCGACCTCGCGGGTCGGCCGGCCGAGGCCGGGGGCTCCTGTCGGTGTAGGAGGATCGGGGGTCCCCCTAACCGGGCGTGGGCCGTTTCCGGCCCATGGACGAAGACGGCGCTCGCAGGAGAGGAAGTCCGCAAGACCCACGAAGCCCACGAGGCCCATGAAGACCGGAGGAGCGGGAGCGTCGGGGGAACGAAGCTTCCCGTAGCTTCCTCCGACGCCCCAACCATCCGGAGTTAATGCGGCACTCGAGTGCCTGTGGCGACGCCGCAGCCCGACAGGACGTGCACGCGGCTTCCCCGTGCGCCGCGCCTCGGGAAGCCGCTCCGCCACGGTGCCGGGAGGGCTCTCGTCCAATGGGATGGAAGAGACTCGGAGCGCGAACCGAGGAGAAGAGACCGCAACGGATTTAGTCGGGATCGTGTCGGAAAATCTCAAGAAGGACCGGATCCCCACCGGGTGTCCGGGTACCCCGGGTACTTGTACGGTGCTCCTCTCCTTATCTTATAAAAGGAGGGAGACTCCAGTGTAAAGACGGAGACATCCGAAAATACACACTCCAGCGGGACGTAGGGTATTACGCATCCAGGTGCGGCCCGAACCTGGATAGCTCTCCGTGTTCTTACTCACTTGAATCATCTACGCTAACGCGCGAGCAAATCCGTTCTTCCCCGAGCCTATCCTAAGGGAGCCTTGACAGGCCCCCATTTGGAGGTGTACTCACACACCGACAATAACCAATAGCTAAGCATGGTTAGCAAGCCACCATCCTTGTGAGCGTCCCAGGAAGATTTTCCATGAGGTCGGAGCACATTTTTTCATTCCTCCAAAAGTACAAGTTTTCTTGCCTTTCCTTTGGAAAGGAATCAACTCTTTCCTTTGTTCCAAACACCCCAATATCATTCCTTTCCTCTGAAACTGAATCCTTCACTTTTCCTACATTTTTCCCTCATTCCAAACGGAGCCTTAAAGGTTTGCACAGCTACAACGCTAGTGTAGCTACCCACACGCCACATCATCACGTGGCATGTCACATAAACCTTAAATTTGGATTTTTATTTTAAATCAATTTCTCTCAAAATATGGTTTTTTTTCTAAATTCCTACAGCATTAGCAAATGGCATCCCAACATTTTGACCGTTTGAGTTAGTTTTAAAAAATATAAAGTGATACATAAAAACTTTAAACTATAAATACGTTCCATTCATGTCAAACTAATACAAAAAAGTGAATTTTAAAAATAAAAATACAAAAAAATCCATACAAGATGGTAAGCCGTAATTCTATTTTCAATTCATTTGAACCATCATGTTTCGTTGAATAAATGCTAATGTCTCCGTTCGAAAACACATGTCATTCTAGCCTTACCCATTTTTCTCAAATTACATGTCAATCTTAGGCCAGTCTCGAGTGGGAGTGTCATGGTAGTGTCATGAGCATTAAATTTGCTGACATGGCATGAGAGAGAAGAGATGGAGTGTCATGAGATGAGAGATGAGTGTCATCATCATGACCCTCCACTAGCACGGTTCTTAAGAATTTCTTCTTGGTAATCGTGCAATGACACTCTCCACCGAGACCGGCCTTAGTTCTCAATACACATTTCTCACTTTCTAATATAATATTTTCACAGTTAAAAAATACAATATTCTCTCTTTACACTACATCTCTATCTCTATCTCTCCCTCCACCTCGTTGTCAATACACCCACATTTTTACTTCTTCTTAATTTTCGTGCCCAACTCTAAAATGACATATATTTTGGAATGAGGGAGTATAAAACAAGATATTGTATGAATAATTTAATTTATTTTTTGACATCACTTCGACATAAATTGAACATGTTTTATAATTTTGATATTTTTATACCCCATTATATATTTGTTTTTATAAAAGACTGACTCAACGAGTTAAAAGGTTGATATGCTATTTTGTAACGCAATAGAAATGTTAAAAGAAAAATTATATTATCTTATATGAGAGAACAATTGATATGAAATTCAAAATCTAAAATTAAGTTGACATTGCATGTCACACGCTGATGTGGAATGCCACATGGGAAGCTACATCTGATTAGGAACAAAATTGAGCCTTCTAATCAAAGTTTATGAACTAAATTGAACCTTTTGAAAATTGAAGGATCAAACTGAAACCATAGTTGATGATCAAGTTGATTATTTCACCTTATGTTATCTGACTGACATTCCATGACGTCCCTGTATATCTAGACTTCGTCTCCGCAGAATGTGTAGCATACTATACGTAATACAGCTGAGACCTACGGACAGTGACCAATACTGGCAACAAATACTGGATCCGCCAACTTTTCAACAGGTGCATGCACGCTGATGACTGAGCAATTGATAAACTAATACGATTGCTGAACGGTGCAAGGTCAGAGGTGAAGAGTGTAGCCCAGTGGCGGCGTGGCGCTCCCACGGGTCGGGCGACAGATCACAGGCGCTCTCTAAACAATTCGCAAGTGTTGCTGGTACGAGATGAACGCGCTACTAGTATACTGCCCCGTGCACAACCGAATCCTTCAACCTTGAGTTCGTAGCAGCCGCCTCCATGTCGAGACAATCACAAAGCTAGTTACTGCGTCACGGACACATCAGCACAAGGAAAAACAGAACAGCAGAATATTTCTTTTTTGCCCTGATGATGACTCAGATGCACGAACGGTTAAACAGGACGATCAAGCTCAATTACGCTACGGCTACAAGGACGCACGAGCTGACATGCTCTACGCGGTCATGCACACGTATGGATGGACGGATCCGCCGGCCGATGGATGGACGGGCTAGCCGCGCACGGCGCTCTTCTTCGCGGCGCCGAACTTGCCAGCGGCGGCGCGCGCGGCGAGGCCGGCGCTTCCCACGGCAACGCTGCGGGCCCGGCGCACGGGCGGCCCGCCGACGCGCACGTCGTCGTCGGTGCCGAACTCGCACGGCGCGTCCTCGTCGATGCGCCCGACCGCCACGCTGCGGCTCCGGACCGGGACGGCGGCCGCCACGTCCTCGCCGCTGGCAGCGCGGCGCGCGGAGGCCTGGCGCTGCGACATGGCGCGGACGAGCGCGTCCACGTCGTCGTCGCCGCCGGCGCCGCTGCGGCGCGAGCGCGAGCTGAACGTGGCCGCCGCCTGCATCCCCGGCGCGTACCCGCCGCGCCCGCCCACGGCGCCCGCGTGCGTCGGCATCATCCCCGCGCACGCCGACATGCGCCGCACGTACGAGTCGCACGCGCGCGACAGCGCCCGCACCGGCGCGCCCAGCCACCGGCCCAGCTTGCTGCCGCCGCCCTTCTGCTCCTTCATCTCCTTCTCCTCTCCGTCGTTCCCGGCTCCCGCAGCAGCTGCACGAACCAGGGAAAAACGAGGCCTGCTCCTGCTTTTGTAAGAAGCAAGCTTGGCGCGCAGGTCAATGGTGGAGGTTGTTGCGCGGATGAAACGGTTGGGAACCTGATGAGCAGGCGATGATTGCCGTGCCTGCCTTTTCGTTGGTCACGCATATAAACTTATAAAGGGAAGAGCGAGTGGCATCTGCTTCCCGGAAGCAAGGTCGCGCTTATCGTTGCTCGGATTGAACTGGTATTTGCGCCCATCATTTTGTAAAGACAAATAGGCTAACGGACTAACGGCGATCAATAGTCAAAGGAAGGGTGGAAAGAAATGTTCAGCTCGCGACTATGAACACTGCTGGAATTCGTCAACGTCGCTGTAGCAGTTTTTGCTTGAATATAGTATTTGTCGAAATGCATAGGATTGGGTACAAGTTGCCCCGATTAGTAAGTAGTGCCCGAGTAGGATGGATCGTGCGAAAATGTTGGGAATCTTTGTAAAGTGGAGAACGAAATTAACACTCCAACGTTTAACATGCACGAGTTCGCGATGATCCATCCTCTTGTTCTACAAGCTCACAAGTGAATTATTCAACCAGCAGTTGTGCTTTTTTGTCACTTTCCGTTCTGACGTTCTCCGTGTGTCTTATCTGAATCGCCAAATGCAATTCGTTGATCGAAACTCCCGGATTTGGCCAGCAAACGATCGTGGATGCACGGCACAACAATTCGCATGTGTGTGTCCTGTTGCCCTTCTTTGTCTGGACTGTACAAAGAAAACAGGAAAGCGTTGCAGGACCCAACACACGTCGGTTTCAGATGACCTTTTTTCTGATTTCTGGGTACATCAAGCCATAGCCGGATTGATTTCTGGGTACTCTGGCCACCTTTTACTATTGCAGCATTTCAGATAACCAGGACAGAAATTGACTTCAGACCGAGAATTCTTTGATTAGAACATGTAGCCAGAATAAAAATGAAATAAAACACATAGACATAACATTTTCTCTATTTTTGTTTTTGGGAACCAAGGACCTTTGATCAATTGATAAGAAGAAGTTTGTAATTGATTATTGATGGCTCTTTGCCCAGAGGTTGTATGTACTACTCATCTAGCATCATGTTACAAGAGACAGGCCTTTGCACACTGATGTGCAGGACCATCGCAAGATCGACTAATAAAATGGAATTTAAATTTGATAAACTACCACTAAGTCGAACTTCCTAAATTTTCAAAGCACCGTGCCATCGGTTTCATCCGTCGGTAGTTAGGGGACAATAGATGAGCAAAAGAGCAAGGTAGACGAGGAAGCTACATCAATCAACTTGATATTGTAGCCCAATCATCAATCAGACATTCAAAATCAACATTCTCCGTAGCGTTAATAGCCTCAAAATGAAGTTACAGAATGGCACACCAGTATATTACCATGCCTGCATTGAAAAGGAAGAAGGATACTTCGGTCTTTTCCTTATTTTCCAATTGTCTTTTTTTTTATTCACTAAATCTAGCCAAAGCTAACAATGTTGAAAAGCAGGGATACATGTTGGAATGTATTTTTCTACAAAGTTTTAATTCATAGGGTAAAATCACAATTTGAGTTGGAACCAGGGGTACAAACACAATACACCTTTTTTTCACAAATTCACCCAAAGGATTCCACCAAATATTTTCCCATCAACATAGAAACAACTAGAGAATATGCATATAAGAAAGGTATAATACTTATTTTGTTCGTAGCCAAAGTTATCTGAACTGTAATGTTTTATGTGATGGTTCTAGATACAAGATACATAAACACAAGCACACAAATATCTTGTTATATGATGACAATGCATCCACTGACAAAGGTTACAATCTTTTAATACGGCCTTACGAAGATATTAGGTTGTCTGGTCAATTCTTTCTTTTTTAGTGTAGTAATCTTTTGAGGGTATAATGTGAAGTATATATTTAGAATGAGCAACAAATATACCTGAGTTGATAAGAAATTGTTGTATTTATTACATGGTACTAATATTCTTAGTGAGGGAGGGTAGCAATGACTAGTCAATTAATTATATTCAAATAAATATTGAATATTACCAATTTATGAGATATCCAACTAAATGAAGGAGGGAGGGTGGGGTGGGTGGGGGGGGGGGGTTGAAGATCTCTATATGAAACGAGACCCTCCTTCTTTCTATTAAAAATAGATTTATATTTTGATGTATTTAGGATAAAACTATTAAAAGATAGTATGTTATGAATGTATAATCTCATAATGACGTGTTTCACTGAACACTATTGGATTGGTGTTTCACTAAACATATTCTATCCTTGTAGAGAGTCTATTTCACAACTTTATACTGCCTAGTTAATTATTCTTTATAAACACAGATTGAATTCAATTGTTAAGTTAGTACAATTTAATGATTACTAGTATTCTTTATAGTTTACTATTCAACATTTTCACTTAAATGATGCACGTGATTGTGATGTTACATAATTCTGGTCATTCAGGACCCTTTAAGATTTGAGCAAAAGAAATATAGCATTCAGGATCCTTTAAGTATTTAAAACATTGATGCATTTAGACACATTGCAAAACCCCATTGATACCCATTTAATCAAATATGTTAGAGTCATTGCTTGCCCAACTGTTTGAGTTTATTTAATTTCTAAAATGATATATGAACTATTATGTGTGAACATTTAAAATTAAAGAATGAAAAATTATAGTTACTATGATACTTACTTGTTCCTTTCATATAATTTTCACAATAAGCTATCTATGGAAATTAAATTACCCAACTTATTATGAAGTACACCATGTATTTTTCTCATATGTTAATTAGAAAATCAACATGATATTGATGATTTACTCAAAGTAGTAAAACCTGATTTTATATATTAATTATTTTATTATGGTATTTGTACTACTGAAAAGTATAATACATATTAAGAATAAAGCTTACGGATTTAGATCCCTAGACTTCATAATTAATTTATTAATGTTCTATATCATTAGTTTGAGATGCTACAAATCTCCATGGCACCATTTCACCAATTTTTTTAACTCCACTTGCATTTATTACCTAATAGATCAAAACAAAGCAAAAAATAGAACGGATAAAATAGACTAGGTATAATATTAGCTAAATTAGAGCTTTTACCTCTTTAGTAAAAGTAGAAAAATGTCCTAAAACTATAGGGTAAACCAACAGACTAGGTAAGTCTTGACTCTCCATATTTTAAACAATATCCACGTCATCCATCATAGCTTTTCTCGTTTTTATTTCAATAGTTCATTTGTAGCCGCCGCCGCCGCCACTCGACAAGATCGTGAATGACGTTGTTCCAATCGTTTGCATTGAGACGGCATACGACCAAATGTTCTTTGATGTTGGTTGGCCGGATGCCTAGCCTGTACGTAGGAACAAGATCGCAACACCAGGACACGCTTCTGTTTATATACGCGTAACAGCTTCACGAACGACAAATGCACGACCTGGACCTTGTTTTTCCATCCGATTCAGCACAGGGATGCGATGGGCTGTACATGGTAACTGTAGCGGCAACGACGATGAAAACTGGTGGAAGTGAGGCTTGACGCGGTGGCGTCGATGATCGATTTGGGCCAAATCAGCGATGCGAATCAATGAGAAGAGTAGGAATTACGCGGGGATCGTGGAAAGACATGTGCACGGGAGTAGGGTGACCAGTGGGAGGGGGAAAATGTACGCGGGAAAACGGGCGGTCGCGTGGAGGACAAGCATGGCGAGTGCCGTGGCCTCAGCAAAGATACCCGTACACGAGAGGCTGGATATAGTGAACGGCAATTTTTACCGATGAGGGTAAAGAGTGTTGAATTGGGTTTTTCTTTCCGTTTTTCTAAATTTAGCTTTTAACTCTGATTTACAGGGGGATATTTGGTGAAATAGATATATTTTATGCAATCTGTGCAACAAAGAATCCAGCCATTTATATTTATTAGAAAAACATGAAATCGAACTACTCCTAAAAGCTCATTCTGTTTGACTTCCGTTTGTGTTTGCCGCTCGTCGGTGGAACCTCTTTACAGCATGTATACATTCATAGGCTAAGAGATATTGCCACAGTAAGTCTACTAGGCTAAGAGTATATTGCCTGTAATAAGTCTACCAGGAACAAATGCACTTTGTATAGCTGGATTCTTTTTTTCTTTTTAAATTAGACTATGTATTCCATTAACCAAAGATTAGCTGGCTCTCAGCAGTCACAAGAGCGTTTACAGAATTTGGTTAGCCATTCGGCCAAATTATAACACCCCCTGGTCCTTATTCTGACCCTATATGAGCTAGTTTATCAGCTACAGAATTATAAGCTCGAGGATAAAAGACCACTTTAACATTCACAAACTCTGTGAACATGAGGAATTTTGCATCCAATACATGCATACCGATCGGAGCTAGTCTCTCGTGCATTTGATACATCCACTGCCAACTCAATTCGAGTCATTCCTAGCCAGTAAAATTCTCTCTTCTATACTCAATTTGTTACACGTTCATACTCTATATCCATCATCTATATTAACTATCCAATATTTTATTTAACCATCTCTAATTACCATCTCCTTTCATCCCTTCCCTCATCCTCTTTTTTTTATTTCTTTTCCTTTTACAATAGTTTAGCAATCTATTTTTAATTAATTTTTTCACTTCTTTCCCTTTTTCTCTTTTTCTTTCCTCTTTTTTTTTTTCCATTTTTCTCCCTTTTCCCTTACCTTTTCACACCACCCAGGCATTATTTATCCCCACTCCCTTCTCTCCTCGCCGCGTGCATCACCGGCAGGCCGCCGCCGCCAGCCTCCCCCTCACGCGCCACGGGCCTCGGCCTTCGCCGCTCTGCGCGGTCACCGGGCCCATCCCTCGCGCGTGGAGCCTCCACCATGGGGACTGCCTCGAGCTCCCCCGCCGCCGGGCGCCGCCCGTCCTCCTCCCCCTCACTTGCGCGTCACCACCACCGAGGCACGGGAGAGAGGATCCCAACCTCCTCCGGCCGGATCCGAGGCGGCACGAGAGGAGGCGGGCTTCGACGATGAGGGATGGCACCCCTCCTCTTCCTCCCCTCCTTGCGGCTCTCGTTTCCCTAGATCCGTCATGTGCGTGCGTCTCGAGCTCACCGGCGGTGGCTACGGTGGCTCCTCGTGGCGCGGCGAGCTCCCGACGCCCGAGTTGTTGGGATGGCGCGAGGGCGTGCGAGCCTCACACCACGTTGGCGAGGTTGCGTTCGTTCGCTACGAATGCTTGATTTGTCGTAGCCGGTCGCGAATGCTTCCCTTCCGGATGGCTTACAGATACTGCGGTGCAGCATTTTTTCTTTATCTGGATACTCCGAGTACGGGTACCGGACCCGAGTGCGTGTAGTCTAAGCAAGCACCTGTAAGGCTGCCTCGATCTCATATTCTTTTGTTGCACAGATTGCACCAAATATATCTTATTGCTTCATAACATAGAATAGGCCCAATTAAAGGTGGCCATTTGGGCCGTGCTTTTTGGGCCGCCCGAAGCCCGCAAAAAAGCACGGCCCAAGCACGGCACGGCCCAAAATAATTTCGGGCCGGGCCGGCACGGCCCGAGGTGTCGTGCCGTGTTTGGGCCGACAGGGTGGCCCGACGAGCGGCACGGGCACGGCCCGTTTAGGCCTTGGCCCGGAAAAGCACGAAATTGGCCCATTTAGGCACGGCCCGAAAATAACTTATTTAAAATATATATGGTTTCTATACAAACATCAACCCATCGGTGGCTTGGTGGTAAGTCTCTTGCCTAGAAACTAGAAGACCCAGGTTCGAATCCCACTAAAACTCCATATTTTTTCACCATTTTTGCCCCATTTAAACGTTAATGGGTCGGCGTGCCTAACGGGCCGGCCAGCACGGCTCGTGTAATTCGTGCCGGGCTGTGGGCCGATGGCTCGGCACGTGGGCCGGCACGGCACGGCCCGAAATGAATTCCGTGCCGTGCCGGCTCGAAAGAAACGGGTCGTGCCTTGGCGTACTGGCCGAGCCGTGCCGGCGCCCGTTTGGACGGTATAGGCCCAATAAGCACCGAGTCCCGATCGGAAAGCATGTCGGCCCAAAGGCCTACTACATCCCAGTGCTTCCTCGGTCCTCTTCCCACAACTAAACATGTCCAAACGGGCCGCCCGACACGGCCTGGCCCGGCACGGCAAGGCACGGTCCGTTTAGTTTCGAGCCGGCACGGCACGAAATTCATTTCGGGCCGTGTCGTGCCAGCCCACGTGCCCGGCCGTCGACCCACGGCACGGCACGACAACCCGTCGATCACTCGGTCCAAGTATACAATAGCGGCCCATTTAGCGTAAACGAGTGTAAACAATTGTAAAATAAAGGTGAAAATGGGTGGATGTGGGATTTGAACCTTGAATCGGTTGTTTGAGAGTAAGATGCTTCACTACTAGACTACAATTGTCTTTGTTTTACTTAGGGAATTCTATTCTATTTGTACATTAATGAACAACTAACAGACCCAAACACGGCACAAAGCCTCGTACCGGGCCGGCCCGGCACGAAATTATTTCGGGTCGTGACGTGCTTGGGCCGTACTTTTTTCCGTGCTTCGGACCGGCCCACTTGGCACGGCCCATTTGGACATGTTTACCCACAACGGATGCACGACTCGGCACGCGGTCCCGCACCCGCAAGCAAGCGCCATGTCGTGGCTCGCACGCTCCATCGCGGCCACCCTCTCGTCGCCGCGCGGCGAGCCGGACTCCGACGCCGAGGATTCCGAGTCTGAGTCCGCCTCCGCTCAGAGGGTGGCGGCCCCGGAGGAGTCCTTTCCGCGCGGCCCCAACCGGGACGCCGACATCGTGGAGCCGGAGCAGCCCAACACCCCGAGCCGCGGCGTCAAGGACGACATCACAGAGCTCACCGAGACCCTCACCCGCCGCCTCTGGGGCGTCGCATCGTTTCTCGCGCCGCCGCCGGAGTCCTCGACCACACGCGCGGCGGCTGCGGCGGAGGGGGAACATGAGGAGCGGAAGGCGGATGGGGATGGAAATGACGACGGGGAGGAGGCCGCGCAGTCGCCGCGTATTGCAGGCATCCGTAGTGATCTGGCGGAAATTGGTGGGAGGGTGAGAAGCGGCATCTCAATGCTGCAGAACAACCTTGGTGTGGTGGAGATCTCCAAGATCGCATCGTCGCTCCTGCCGTTCGGGGAGGGGGACGCGGAGGAGGGGGAGCCCGTGGTAGGGGTCACCGAGGAGGTGGTGGAGTTCGTGAGGCATATCTCCACGCGGCCCGAGACATGGCTAGATTTCCCGCTGTTTATCAGCGAGCGCTACGCCGATGGTAAGAATTACAGTGTTCCAATGATGTGATGATTTTGATTTTTGAAACTTCGATACATTATGAAGAAATGGAGTGCTTAACGTATGCACATTAGTGGACGTTACTGGGTTAGAGAAGTGACTGCAGGCGAAAAATTTGTTGTGAGCATACAATTTGCTTATTTCTGCAGATAAATTTATGACTGCTTAGGCTATATCATATTAACTCGAGCTTGGAGTAGTGTATATTTGCTGTGTAGTTCTATTCGATCTGTGAAATAAATAGGGCCTATCATTCTAGGATCTGAAAGTGTCATTGTTTTTGCCTGCTAGCCTGTGTTTTGCATCTTTACCTTATACAGTTTGAAATTTGAAAACAAATATTATGCTTGTAATTTGAAGGTGTGCATCATGCAATTCACATTTTATCAGCCACTGAGTTTCCATTCTTGTGAATTGTGATTATAACTTTGTTAGTTAAATAAAACTGATTTGTTAAGCATCATCAGCTGCTTTTATAAACATATCAAAATTATTGATCTTCTTAGGAACGAATGGTTTCAGGAGCACATTTTCTGAATGCTCTGTATCCTGATGCCAAATATAGCACCTCTGAGAATCAGGGTGATGAGGCACGTAACTCTGGATGAGTAGTCTAAATATAATGGACCAGATTATCAAACTGCAAGTTTACATCATGTAGTATCAACGGCCATGAGAATGCTCAACTTTTAGATATTTATGTTTCCCTGGCCTTCTTGATTTGAATATTTATTTAGCATTTACTCCTGGAATAAATGGACTATGTTCTGCTTTTATCTGTGTATTCACCTCTTCCTTTCCCTTTATTGTTAATCTTTTAATGGTGAGGATTTATCTTGCATTTTTAGGATTCAATCATTGTGTGTTACGGACCTTGACGATTACTTGTTTCCTCCCTATATGTTACATAGTTTTCTTGTCTTTGTAGATTTTGAGCTGTCGCATGCTCAATATATGCATGCATTAGCTATAGAGCACCTTGTGCCAGGCTTGCCAGATTTAAAGGTTCAGATTTGTTCTACTGATATGAGTGAAGCATGTTTCTGGAAGATCTATTTTGTGCTTCTGCGCTCAAAACTCAAGAAGCAAGATGCTGAACTTCTTTCAACACCACAGGTAAGCATTCTTGTTATGGCACGATGTTCTTGTATTTCTATATAGATTTTTTGTGCTATGCATATTGCAATGAATAGTAGGCTGTTATTGCTTCATAGACTTCTGAAAAGTCTGTTTTTTTCTGTACTTTCATTGTTGGGCTACACTATACTTTCACTCAACATGCGTTTTCCGTGGGACCTTAATCTCGTTATCTACTCAGATTCTGGAAGCACGGGAGGAATTGTTGCAAAGTTTACAGGCTAAGAATAAGCAGGGATCCAAGGTTCATGGTGGAGCAACAGAGAACATGAGTGTGCCCTCTCCTCCCGCGGAAGAGAAAGTGATAGAACCCTCAAGTATTCAAGATATAGCTGCTGCATCAGAGGTTTCATTGTTCGAAGAACCCAGTTCTGATATCACACCAGTCGAGGCTGAAAACCCCCAATTTCAACCACTGATGTGGAAATAATCGATAAGTCAGTGATTGAAGAAGAGCCGGCTGTGAAAAATGAGGTCAAGACTGTACCAGTCGAGTCAAAAACTCAGTTTGTGACTGATGAAGATGAAGTTGATGAATGGCCTGATGACGATCCTGTTGATGAGGTGGGCGCCCCGAGCAACAGCAATAGAACTTCACTGGGGCGAGAGGAAGATGTGTCCTTCAGTGATCTGGAGGACGACGATGACGATAGAAGGGATGGGCAACAGGCCAAGTAGCCAAGTCTGGTCCCCGTGCACAATCATCTCGATCCGAAACTCCTGCAACCACATGCTGGCTTCATTTCAGTAGGGCCTTAAACATAGTACGCGATCATTACTTCGATATTATTAGACTCTAGAGGTAATGAATCCAAGAGTTAGCTGGGTCTCGGATTCCCTGGAAGTGGAATCGTAATGATAAGCATGTTTCCGCAGCTCGAGTTAGCGTTAATGGCATGTACGTCTCTATTATTGGCCCGTGTTATGTACATAGAGCCCTTTGGCATTTGTGTAAAGCGCTGTATGGATCTGGAGTCCCATCCTGTTCTCTGCATTATGAGAGATCCGGATCTTAACCCTGATGAAGACTGATAATAATTGTCATACTCTTACATTGTCCTCTGTCTGTGTACCTACCACCGTGCACCTGGAATCTGACATTTTGTTCTTTTTCAAACAACAAGCTGCACTGAATATTCGAATTTGATATCTGGACCTTTTCCTTCATGCAGAACAAGAATCATATCTTCTGTTGCCTGTACTGGCGATGAATCGTTTGGCAGACCTGCTCAGCTTTTCATTTCAGAACCAGTGGGCACTGATATTTGCCATCCCTCTCAGTACATTGCCCTCTGCCATGTGCTTCAGTTTTGCATGGACCCGGGAGCTGCGTGATGGGAATGGGATGAGCTGCAGCAGCAGCCCATCAGGCGATGCTCCGCGCGCGGACAGCGGTCGCGGCATGTTGCCGTCTTCCTCGAGACAGCGAAACGGCCGTGGTCAGGTCTGCACAGGGCGAGGGAATGACAGGCGCCGCTGCCGCTTTCCGCCCTTTCGGCGGAAGGCCGTTTCACGTCGGCCGCCCTGCCCCGGCATCAGGCGTGCCCGCCCGTCCTCGCGTGCGCCTCACCCCTCCTCTTGCACCCATGATTCACGGCCGTAAAAAAAGTGGCAGATTTTACCCGGTCTCACGCGCGAGCACGCTGCCGTGGCGTGGCGCTCTGCTCGGCTCCGCAAAGGCAGAGTAATATGGCGCCCATGTGAGGCGGCGCCGTGATGGACGGTAGCGAGCGGAAGGAGTTGAGTTGTTGCGCCGCGCACACCGAACCCGCACCTGACGACGCCGCCGCCGCTTGCGCAGCGCAGCCAAACTGCCAAACCAGATAAGGAGACAGGCGCAGCGAGCCGGTCAGGGTTGGGAGCGAGGCACGTGCCACGGACGGCGACGCGTCCACGTCCAGACGAGCCCGAGCTTGCGCTGACCGGCAGCGCCACCCCACGAAACACGCGGCATTTCATTTCATCAGTTCAAAAAGGCGCGGAGAAACCGCAATTCCGGTAGCCTTTGTACCGTCTCGCACGGCGGCGTGCCGGCACGGACGCGCCCGGCCGGCCATGCAAGGATAACCCGGCCTGTCACTGTCAGGGAACTTGTTTAGTAGAGAGCCTGGCTAATCAAGTGACCATTTGGAAGGGGGAAAGCGTGTTTGATTACGTCCTGGTGGATCTCGAGAGGCGATGGGGACGTTGGAGACGGTCTCTTTCCTCCGCGACTGGAGCCATGTGCGCTGTCCGCATCCGGCACCGATTTTTCTGTACCCTCTGTTGAGGAAACAAGCCGGGGCTTCCAAAAGCTGGGCTCGTATCAAGTGGAGCGAATCATTTCCACGCTGAATCAGCAGTACAAAGATGAAAACTTTACTCGAAAGTACTGCCTGGAGCCCCGGACTGAGAGCTCGGTTCACTCTGCCTCAAGTATGGGCCTCAGCTGTAACGCATTCAGGATTTCCGCAAAAACATGGTGTTCATGTGTTCGGCATTGCATGCACCTTTAGTAGAAAGGTAAACTTTAGGTAAAGGTGAGATTACAGCAACTGATGCGTGTTCACTTGCGGATACCGGATGGCCAAATGGAACATCAGGAGAACAGGCACGGGCGACAGACCAAAACGAGCTAACCAGTGACCGGAATTTCCTATTAAGGTTCCACATGGATTGCTGCCAACAAAGGGACATAATTATGGGTTGTTGTCCCTTTCAAGGATCGAGACATAAATCAAACAACCCGGCCTTATCAATGCACATGATAGCCAAAGCCAAAGACAGCATGCAGTAAAGATGGAACAAGCCCTCCTTCAGCAGGTTCCCACTTGTGATTGTGACGCATTAGTATCCTTCACAATACCCAAATAATAAGCACAATAATATGCAGTCGAGCAAATTCTATATCACTCCTAGTTACTGGACATGTTCATCAACAATCTAGTCACTGATCAACACAAGGTAAACACAAGGTATTATCTTCATTTGAACGTAAAGTCTGTTAAGAACAAAACCAATCTAGCCACAGAATATTCTTACAAAAGAATTGAGACCTGAAAGAATAAAACCATCTCACAGGCTGAACCCAAACTATACCTATCTACAGCTCCACATTTCAGTATTCCTCGTGAATCTTCAGTATTCCTCGTGAATCTCGATCCCTGCATTTGGGATCAAAGCTTCCTTGTGTAAGCATCAACATGTGTGTCACTCTTTCCCTTTACAAAGAGTTCTCTGATGCTTGCAAAGATTTCTTCAGACAAAAAAAAAGAACCCATTATACTCCTTATTTTCTGTCACTCCACTTGCTCGCCAATTAGGTCGAGACCGACAACCAAGAATGAGACCCCCTGGAACAGGAGGAAGTAGAAATGGATGCCCTGAGCAGACAGCAAACTACGGGCGGCTGCTGTTAATAGGAGGAAGGAAAGCGCAAGTTCCTTCCTGTAGATCCTATTGTGCTTCTTCTTCTTAGTATCCTTTTTAGGATTTGACTCCTCCTTTGTTAAGGCATCAAGACTGGGTGCAGATCCAACCCTATGGTGCTTAGAGTGCTTCTCGACAAGGGCGACAAGATCACCCTCAGAAGAGCGACCTGACTTCTTGGTGACAACCCACTCGTAGGCACTCCCAAGCTGGAACAGGCCAGAAATCATAGCATTGAACTTGGTCACTGACATGGTGTTCTCAAATAGAAGGTATGGAACAATGAACGGGAACGATTTTGGGGCTGGAAGGATGTTGAGAATGGACATTGTTGCTGGAATGTAGCATACAACCCACGCAGGAAGTTCAGCTTCGGGAACAAACATTGTCATGGGAAGGATGACACAGAAGAGGGTAAATGAATAGAAGGGTAAGATGAGTTTGCGGAGGAGGAAGAAAAGGAATATGAGATTGCACTTCTTCCAGAACCCAATCTGCATTAGAAAATAAAAAACAACATGAGGTGAGATGAGTTATCAAACAACCACATGCTACATTGTGGAAGCACTCTAAATGTGAAGAAAAAGGAACACAAAAAGAAAGGGCACAAGGTTAAGCCAATTCAATTGAATCAAAGTGGACGTGTATCAAAACTAGCAACTATTTGAAGGGTCCTGTTCTATCTCAATATTTTGCTTTGTGTTAGAATAATGCACTCGATGCTTTGTGACAGTTACTTCATCTCGTACTTTCCTATATATATAAAAATAACGCAGGAGGGCTCTAACTAACAGACTACATTTTATTGAGCACGCTAAATACTTTTGGCAGGCTTTTTTTGCAATATGCCCAATGAAAAAGTTTAGTACCTTGGATTTTATTATGTCCACAAAGCATAGCCTAAACAGTTGCATGGGACCTGAGTGCCATCGGTGTTGCTGCTTCCTGTATGCTTCATAGGATTCTGGCAACTCACATTGACACTGTAAGAGAAGTTACACAAGTTAATTACCATGCCTCAACAATAGGGAGATTCTGTTTTAAGTCTTTAAGATAAAAATAAATCGATGCCAGTACCTCAACATCATTCAAGAAGAGAAACTTCCATCCCTTGAGATGTGCTCGGACAGCAATGTCCATATCCTCCACTGTTGTCCTCTCCATCCATCCTCCAGAATCTTCAAGCGCCTTAATTCTCCACACTCCAGCGGTACCATTGAACCCAAAGAAATTGAGGAATGCCCCATTCACCTGCTGCTCCACCTCAAAATGGAAACAGAGATTTATGTTCTGCAGCCTGGTCAGTAAATTTTCATCCTTGTTTACAAAAGACCATCTGGCTTGAACCAACCCAACATCATCCTTCCCCTGGAAGTTACACACTAAAGTTGTCAGGAAACAAAACTAACAGGACTGATTGTGAAGTACAAAATTCAACATTCTTCAGTTAAGCCAAACCTTGAAGTGGGGAATGGTGCGCTTCAGGAAATCCGGTTGTGGTTGGAAATCAGCATCGAAGATGACAACAAACTCATAGTCTTTGACATAGCTGCAATTCATGGCTGATTTCAGGTTTCCAGCCTTGTAACCGTCCCGAATCACACGGTGCCGGTATATTATGCGTACTCCCTCCCGCTGCCATTTTTCCACCTCCTCCTTGATAAGTGCAGAGGTGGCTGCATCATCCGAATCGTCCAGCACTTGCACGAGGAAGTTTGACTTTGGCCAGTCCAGGCTGCAAACTGCACCAATGGATTGTTGGTACACCTGCAACAACACCAAAATTAAAGAGGTTAATTGAATTGGACTGATCTTTGTAGGAGAGTGCAGCAGTACAGAGTTTTGGATCATTTCTGTTCTCACAGATGTGTGGAAACTGTGTTTTGGATGCTAAACTTTGATACTCAATCATTTGGGTTACCAATTATTTAAGTGGTGGCGACAACATCTTGGCCTAGATTTGACAGCAA
Organism: Chloris gayana; assembly: GCA_031894775.1. NCBI lineage: Eukaryota > Viridiplantae > Streptophyta > Magnoliopsida > Poales > Poaceae > Chloris > Chloris gayana. The sequence continues at coordinate 56,305 of JAUNZO010002634.1, forward strand.
CAAGCTATGTTGCTCCAATTAGGTACGAGCAAAGCAACTTTAAACTTAGCAAGGAAGCAGAGGTCAAAGATCCAGACCAATGCAACACACTATTTTTGCTCGGTTGACCAGAACCAGGAGGAGGCAGGAGTCACCACGGGAGCCCCAAATTGCAGCTTAAAAATCGGATCTTTGACCCCCGCAGCTAATAAAGCGGGAGCCCAATCCGAGGAATCGCAAGTTGAGCACGCGCGAACGCAAGAACGAAGGAAATTATTGGAAGCTAATAATTAGATGGGGATTGCTTTACCTCCTTCTCGTTGCACATGGGAATCTGCACGAGCACCATGGGGTAGTCCTCGGCGCCGGCCTCGACGTCCTCCTTGGCGGCGGCCACCGGCACGGGCTTGATGCCCTTGAGCTTGATCCAGAGGCACCCGAGGCAGAGGACGAGGCGGTCGACGCTCTGGATCAGGAAGAGCAGGACGCAGGCATTGGTGAGGAACTGCAGCGGCGGCGCGAGGTACTCGAGCCGGGCGCGCATCCAGCCCGCGTAGGCGGCGGCGAAGAGCCCGTCGACGGCGAGGAGGGCGGGCACCTCGAGGTGCCAGCCCTGATAGTAGGCCGCCACCTCGACGGCGAGCAGCAGCATGGAGAGCACGAGGAAGACGCGGATGCATCCGTAGAAGCGCGTCCGCAGGGCCGTGTTCTCCCCGGCGCGGCGTCGGAGTCCGTCCGGCCGGCCGCCACCCGGCGGCGCGCGGCGGCGGCGACGGCGAGCGCGGCGGAGGCGGCGCCCGTGAGGCGGCCCGCCGCGCGGTGCGCCTTGAGGAGCAGCACCCACGTGATCTGGCGCGCGTTCTTGCCGCGGCCCGCCTTGGCGCCCCCGCCCGCCGGCGAGCCCGGCGGCGCCGCCGCCGCCGACTCGGCCACCTCGGAGATGGACCAGTTGGGGTTCTCCATCTTCACCACGACCGGCGTGCCGCCGCCACTGGCCCTCGCGTCCTTCCCCCACCACGACGGCGCCATTGCTCCTCCGAGGAACCTCGTCTCCTCCTCCGCACCACCCCTGGAGCTCGAATCCGCAGGAAGCAAGCAACCTCTGACCCCGGTCACCTACTCATGAAGGAAAACGGGCTTAATAGCCGGGGAAGGGGGAGCACAAGACAAGACCTCACCGCGGCGGCTGGCCACGAAGGTGGAGCATATGCCGCGGAGCAGGCAGAGGGAGAGAGAGCAGAAGAACAGCTCACCACGTCGGTCTAGCAGCGGAGCTCATCCCCGCTTTATTTATTCCATCGCTTTGCTAGCCCCCTCTCTCTGTCTGGCCACCGTCGCCGACTAAAAAAGCTTCCTTTGGCGCTCCCTCCCCCGCGACTAAAAAAAACCGCGTGGAGCGTGGTTAAAACCGGGGAGCTGGCGGCGCGGTGAGAAAACGAAACGAGCGGACGGACGGACGCGGCTTCTGCCGCCTGGCACTTCGTTTTTTTTTTTTTTTGAAACTCCTGGAACCCGCACTTCGTTTGGGGAAGGAAGGCGGAAAAAATCACAGCGCTTTGGATTGGTTCCGGACGGCGCGTGGGGCGTGCCGCCGAGTGGGCTCGCACGCACGCACCTCGCTCCCTCGCTCGCTCGATTCGTTACGTGCGCCTGCAGCCTGGCGCTGTCGGTGGCACAACGCCGCCTGCCTGCCTGCCACACACAGCACGGGGGAATTATCCCCGCCCCGTCAGCTCACTGCAACTGGGACAACAACAACCTGCCGCTCACATCTGGGTGCACCACTAAAATCAATTAGTACAAACCCACTTCGTATCACGCTAATTAAACGCGGGCGTGCCACGACAGGAGGTTATGGGAGCACGACATGAGGGGAGTGGAGAAGACAGGGAAAGCCAAAACGGGGCTAGATCTACTACGCCCACTACTACTGGCCAGGGAGGGAGGCTCGAGTGGAGACAAGCTGCCTCCTTGGTTTGGTTCCATTAACAATGTCCATGATTACGGGCTCTCCTCGGCGATCGAATCTGGGTGTCGTGCCAAAAACCGGTATCTTCCCACGCACAAAAGGGAGAGGGTTTCGTTTCGGAACTGGGATTTTTACTTACGTCGCCAGGACTTGTATATGGTTGCAAGCCGAAGGACACACACATGCGTACGTGTCTCGCCATAATTAATCGTACAAAGGAACGCATCAAGTACACGTGATAGTGTCAATTTTTACTTGGAACGAGCTAAGTTTAGCTTGTTTACGCAGCTGTCCTAAACGTCTGGCGAACTGAGCTGGACGGTGTCTGTTTCCTGTTTAACCCCACGGAAATGACACCAACACACCAGTCAATCAAATGACTGAGAAGAAGAAGAAGAAAAAATCTTTCGTCGAGACATGAACGGACCGGTTTTATCACGGCAGGCAGAGACACCATCATATCTGCCACTAGCAAAGCTTACGTGGACGAGGCGTGATTATTGGGGACAGGCCATGGGCAGCCGGGTCGTCAGGTCAAGAGGGAGATCCCAACCGTGCCCATCATCTTTGCCAACTAGTAACAAGATCCATCGCGTTCAATGCCGCAGCGGTACCTTGCTTGCCCGGGGCCAGCTCGGATTCACTGCCTTGCCTTTTGGTTGCTGCCGCGGTTTGTGTGTGTGCTTGGCTCTGCCGGTGAAGGCGGGAATTATTCCGTTCCGTCCCAGCTGGTCTGCTCTCTCCGTTTCCTCTGCTGCTGATCCCGTGTCAATCAGCACGCTTCGCGAGGGCACTGCAAAGAGAGAAGGCATGCCATGCTAGCACGTTCAGATCCAGAGGGAAACTTAGGGTGTGTTCGTTTCCTCCTCTAAAATTTAAGACTGTCACATCAAAGAGAATCTTATTATTTATGAATATTTTGATCAACTTAATGATAAAACCCTATTGATGATTGGTGCTAATTTTCGAGATGAATCTAATGAGTTTAATTAATCTATATTTTGCTAAAGTGATGCTACAGTAATCGTCTTCTAATCACGACTTAATTAACTTTATTAGATTCGTCTCGTAAATTAGTCTATGGGCCTGTAATTTGTTTTATAATTAAATTTTATTTAATACTCTTAAATAATAAGATTTTTTTCGACGTGACATTTCTAAAATTTAGATCGTAGAAACGAACACACCCTTAATCATTTTAAAGGACGCTGCGGGCGGTGCCACGAGGTAGTACACAGAAGCTTCTTGGCGTCCGGTTTCCAGATCTCGATGGTCCATATTAATCACCCCCAATTTTTCTCGAAACGAGGAACTAAGCACCGAGTTCAAACGAGAGATTCTCCGCGGAGGCGTGGGATAGAAACTTCCTCCGGCCCGGCCGGGCGGCTCTGTAACTGTAATTGAGCAGGGAGCTCTGCAACGCGTTGGCATCTCGTACTGCGTGTGCAATGCCATGCTTCGATCTCTCCACGGCACATGCTAATTTCAGTACCCTTAGTGCTAGTTTCTTCGAAAGCATTAGCCAGCATGTGATCCAGCGAGCCATATACCACTACTTCTTTGGTCAGCAGTCAGCACGCAACGCTTTCCATTATTCATAAGATATCATAGAGAAGAATTCATGGAGTCCCATAATCTTTACTGAACAACCAAAAGAGGGAGTTAGTGCTAGAGTAGCCGTTGAACGGTGTGTGCCGTACGTGGTCGATGACTTGCCTAACCTCCCTCTCAAGAACATGGGTGATGCCACCGGTCGCTGCCACCTAATCCCGGTGATAATCTACTCGCACGTCCATCGACAGATTCCGCGGATCATGCTTGGCGTCAATGCCATCGGACTCATGCATGCGACGATGGGATTACCGATATTTGGTCTAAAAATTTCTTAATTAGGTGACGCTGGGGACCGCCTAATGCATGCTAGCTAGGTACTACCTCCCATCAGTTTGACTAGATATTTTTTTTCTCAAGGGAAAATTTTGACTGAATATGCCCGAATGTGATAATTATATCACTTGTTTAGTTCGGGATTATGTTATGGGGATCGGTTAGAATAGACCCATCTCTTAACCTCACGGACTAAACATTTCCGGTTGAAGGTCAAGCCCTCCATCTCGACAAGGCCTGTGAGAGGCTCACACCTGTCGTGTCGGTGCTCTTCGTTCACCGCCTGCACGAAAAGGTCTCTGGCGATCGTGGCTCGCACATTTGGAGGCAGCGACGAGGTCCGGCCGCATGATTGGGGGAGGAACCAAAACAAGTCGTCGGCGAAAAAGGGGAAACAGACACATGAGAAGGTTGCCGCGCCCGTCAGGAAACGATCAGAAACCTTCCGTGGCTGCAACGCATGCATGTGGTGTGAGTGAAAAAAGGCGCTGACTTTGCTCGCTACCACGGCCGGCCGCCCGGGTGATCGATCTCGAGGCATGCAGTTTTACTTGTGGTCCGGGGTTGGTTTAAGCCATCCTTAACAAAAAAAAAAGAGAGAGAGGTTAGTTTAAGTCAGATGAATATACCTGTGTGTTAGGTAAATTTAGAGTTTAGCATTCAGAGGCCTCAAGAAACACTGAAAGCGGCATGCCAACAACCTTGCTAGCCAGCAGAATCATGTAAGTACTATGTGTACAAGGACAGCACCTAAGAGGATGAGCAGTTGCCTATGGCACAGCGCGAGTATGACAGGGTACAATATCGCTCGAGAGTTTGAGACCACCTCAATGACCAGATCCCGAAGGGCGACGGGACCATGAGCAAGAGTCCAGAGAGAAAAACAACCATGTGTAATGTGTTTGAGCGAGCGAATGCGACGAATGCAGCGCGTGTCGTGTTCCCGTTCCCCAACGGAGGTCGAATCGCAGTGCTAAACTCACACGAGCTGCACAAGCATTGGCTGATTGGCCGGTGCACGAAATAGTGGAGAAAAATAATTAGGCCCCGTGGGTTCACCACGTGTCCCCATCGACAATACTCCCGCATCCCATAAGCCGTTTTACATGCGAAACTCATGGCGCCGATGTTATGTTCCACTTCCATCCTTCGTAATAAGAACAAAAATCAATCAGCTAATAGAGTTCGCACCATCGGCTCATCGCATGCTAGAGACTCTGTTTTGAAACGCGGGAAATTGTCGAGATTGCTGCGGGATTGGAATTAGACCATTTTCCGTGAACTTTGAACGACCCAAGAGCTACGAGTCTGGAGTGTGATGTTCGAAGCACACGGTTATGAAGTGATAAATTGCCGGTCCAAATGTGGCGACAGAGCCTCCACCCAGGCACTCGCACACCTTCTTCCGAAAACAGCTCCGGCAGAGGTGCGATAGTTTATTGCCATCTTTGTTTGTCGAGTTTGCCAACCTTTTTGTCAGTACATTCACAAAACACAAACGGAAAAGAAAGGCGGATATGATTCCGTCCAAACATCGCTGAATCAGGCCCATGATTTCTGCTTCCGGTACTTGAGATGATTATTTATTTCCAGTACCCCCTCACATACATGTCATCCTTGCAGCTTCTAGAGTGGAGTACCAGACAAGCAATATGATGCATATCTTTTGGGCCCTATTTAACTCCCTGAGTACAGATGCACACTCAGAATAGGATCTTTCTGCAGACGTTGTGCGTAGGAGATCAAACGGCACATGGAAACAATCAAGGTGCGAAAAACGGCACACGAGGAGGATCATTTTTGTCTCATCATTTTCCATGTTTCCTTTTCAGGGGCCGAGTCGGTAGGAAGTAGGAAAGCACCACAAAACGGCCCAGAACAGATCTTTTGTACGGCCCACATCGTAAGAACAAAGGAGCAAGGAACTCATTGACTACGAACGGGCCCAAGACCTACAACGATCCAGACCAAAGCCCGGATAAGGAGCTGGGGGAAGAAATTGGCGCCGGCCTCTTGCATCATCTCCCGCGCCGCCGCCGGACCGAGCGGAAGAGGAACTCGCCGGCTGAATTCATGGCGCCACGCAAATTTCCAGGATCGCAGTTACCGGGTTGGTGTTCCACCGCGGACACGTCCTCCCTGTTGCCATCTGTCAGATAAGTAGCTTCGCCGACTCAAATACTAGTCTGTACGGCCTACATATCTGAGGAAGGAAACCTGTCTGGATACCAGGCGAGTTTGACCATGCTGATGCTGGTCCAGATACGGTCGCCGCCGTCGGTCATGCACAGCAGTCGCACCAGGCACCGAAGAATTCGAATTACGTATATCCCATTATCCCTGGTGGAGGAACAAGATTGAAGAGTACAATTTCCTTTGTTCACTGTTATCTACTGATGAGATGGGAAGAAGAGAAGCTCGTCATCGGTCGTTTTCCCCACACGATTGGGCATTCCATCGGCCATCCTCATCCTGCACGTGTTGAAGCCATCTGCTATCGGTTGCTTACGTACTAGTTTGACGAGTGCGCATCTGGAGGAACTCTGTTGTGGCTTTCTGTTTGTCTTTGCAGAAACCGGACCTTTCCAACTGCATCAGCATAGTTATTCTGAAGATACCTTCCGTGATGTTACAGCTTAAATTTCTGCATCTGCGATACTGTCTCATGCTTGAGTCGATCCAAAGCTGAAGCTATAAATCTCCGAGTTTCAGATACAGGCTGCCCAACGAGCCCATAAACATTTCAGTTGGTGGAGATGGTTGAACCACAATTTTCACCGGACTATGATTTTTGTTCTCTACCGTCATTTCTGGGTACGTCGCCTGCCTTATTGGACACTTTCGTCCGGCGTGTAGAGTTTCAATCGGTGAATAGAAAAAAAAGGTGACCATGAAAGAAAAATACACATGTCAAACATATGTATGGATATGCATGAGGGGCTTCTAGTTTTTTTTAGAAACTCTACGGTAGGCTCAGATGGACGACCTGAACGTTTTCATTAGATAGCATGGCAAACAGCTGAATTACAAGAGAAATAAGTACAATACATCACACGCTTCTTGTGGAAGTCGCAAGAGTTGGCTTAGCCATTGCCCACACTATTTGGAGAGGAACATCCCTTTAAGTGTCAACGCGAGGCTCGTTGAGCTATGCACCGAATGTATATAGTTCTACGAGGAGTCTTATGCTTGTTGGAATAATTCATCAGTTGTTTGGTTATGAATTGGATTTTTCAACACAATAAAACAACATGTTCAGCATCTCATGATGCATCGCAAATAAATAAATTCAAGAGACGCCTCAACCTCCGCCAATAAGACGACAAGAACTAACATAACCACCATCTTAAAGAACAAAAACATAACACTTTGTTATGAATATTTATCTATTGACCTCTCTCTTGAAGTCGTCACTTGCATACAACAAGGTTAAAGATTTTGATGTTGCGAAAACAACTTTTATATATTTAATCATGTTTTCTTGTCATGTTAAGTATTTTGTTTTTTTACTCCTAACTTGATCATCTTTCATTGCATTTTTTGTTGCGAATTATCTTTCATTGCATTTTGATTGTTTGATCTGTCCTGCAAACTCCAAAGCTGTGATTTATGTTGAATTTTTAGGTTTTTAGATATAAATAAGTCACAAACAGCCACATAAATATAACATACATCATCAATTATTTATATGTGATATGTGAGATCCCTAGCATGAGAGAATCCTGCATGTCCCAATTTTTAGAACATGTTAATGTGGCAAGGCAAAAGAGACGCATGGACTGGCTAATCATAGAATATGATGATTGTAAAAATATATTATTATCACGTAAAAGTAATATATCATAACTAAGTCCACCGAGGTAAAACAAAAAATAATATGATAATAGGCTACAAGTAAAACCAATAATGGTTGTATGCAGAGGTGGAGCTTAAACAAGATTGTAGAAGAACAAACTTCTATGTGGTCATTGTACATCATTGCAAAAGAGCAAGCTATGATTAATATTTTGCATCCAAAAACACAGATAAAAGTTATTGAAATCATTATTGGTGCCTCGACAAGAGCCTAAATAAATGTTTTTATAGGAGAGTGAATTTTAGAAGTATGAGGGCAAATGCTCCCCATCCTTCCACTTGTCTTTAGTTATTATTGCTCCGTTCCAAAATTATTATCCTCATTGATTTTTTTTGTTATAATTGACCATTCATTTTATTTATTTATTAAAAAAATCATATATTTTACAGGGATGTGTTTTATCACTATTTTTAATATAATTTATAATTTTTTAAATTTAGATAAATATTTTGAAAAGATGAAAGGTCAAATGTAAGAAAAAAGTCAACACCGATAACAATTTTAGAATAAAAAATACGTTACTCTGGCTTATTGATTCAAATTTGCGTAAAGATCGTGATGCGCATATTGTGTTTTCTGGCTTGTGCTTGGTAGCTATCTGGCATTGGGTAGATAGATTGGGTCATTTGTAACCTGAGCAATAACAGATTGGGTCATTTCTGTGTACCTTGTTAATTTTTTTGCGATTTTTTGTGTACCTTGTTATTGAACAATTTGCACATCTAATACTAGAGCGCTGAACGTGCAATACAAAATTACCTTACTTTCTCACGGCAGTGGAGCACGCCGGACTACCGTGGTAGGGAGAGGCAGACGGGCTGGAAAATCAGCTGGAGCACATGCTCGAACTACTGAAAATCAGACGCGGGAGAAAATAAAATCAAAGTGACTTTCGGGGATTTCTTTTCTCGCTGTCTTTTTTTCTTAGAAAAATAATGTCGCCATTCCTTCCTTTGGGTCTTCCAGTACGTTCTCCTTCCTTTCCCCCGATTCTCACGGAACAAGAAACCGAAAGGAGGGGAGGAGAAGCAGACGAATCAGCGGCCTCCAATCCAATCCGGTTGCTTCTTCTCCGACGCAACCGCCGCAAGCATCCAGAGGCCCGAGCCCTCGTCGTCGTCTGCAACAGCGCCGCGCCACGCCACGCACAGGTATCGATGCCATTCCCGCCGTCCTGTCGTCCTTTCCTCCTCAGGTCCTCCCGCTTCACCGCTCCTTCGGCTGCTCGTCCGCCCGGCGGATCGGCCGCACCGATCCGACTTACCCAGGGAACGGGGTTGGAGGGACCGGTCGTGGCGCCGCAGGGTGCCTTCCGTGGCAGGGTTCTGGTGTTGGTGGGTATGTGGTTTAGTGCGTTGTATTAATCTGTTCCGCTTGGAAGCAGAATGGATGAGGAAGACTTTGATGCTCGCGTCGTTGCGAATGTTGTACGGTTGACCCTAATTAGCTGCACATATAGTGCCACACGAATTGGAGTTTTCCATGTGGGAATGGAAGTTTTGATGCACTGTTATTTCGGGTTACTTGCACTGCTTCTTTCTTCAGTAAAAATTCAGGTACCACATGTCAAAACAATTAATAAATAAATTCGGCTACCGGATAAGGGATGGTTTACATTCATCTCTAGGATCTCTAGTATGTGGAGATGCATGAAAGGAACATTTCTCTGTAAGCATGGGCCCACGATGAAGAAAACCCAACTAACTTGAACGATGTGTTCTCGTTTGTTATTACATTCCTAATGTGCCCATTTCATTGATTGTGTTTGCATTATCATGTTGGCTATGGGGCTCTAGCTACTGCGATGCTGAGACACTCATTATTATTCGATTATCTATCTTGTTTATTGTCCGTTATATTATCAACTTAAGGGCTTATCTTTACTTGACATCTTCATCAGGTGTTGGATTGATAAATTTCAGTCTATGGATTTGCCTGTAAATCCAATCGAGGTGGCTAAAGCCTATAAGTACAAAGCAGAACTACTTCTCAAGGACTACATGCTAGCAGATTCATATGTCCTATATACTGCTGTGCTTGGGGGAATTCTGATGTGCAAACTGGTACTGTATTTACTTCCTCCCATTTCCTCGGTCATGCATTATCACCTTTCTTACCGTGTGTCAGTATGCAGCCCATTGGTACCTGTAGGAGATAGGAGCAAGCAAAATATATGCTTCACTTGATAGACCATTCCATGTGCAAAGCAGAACTGTTTGAGTTTCATCTGAAGCCTCCTGATCTTCAATACACGAAACATAAAAACATTTTCAATGGTTTCTAGACCTTTCTCTAGTGTGAATTTGTTCAAGTCTTATCTAATCCTTATTTACAATCATGTACAAGTTAGCTCAGTGATTATTTATACGTGAAAGGTGGCCTTAGCAAAGAATGGCTCAACAGTTTTAGGACTTGGTTGTTGTACCTAGATTAAAGGCTTTGTTGTTGTTGTTGTTGTTATTATTATACCTAGATTAATCCCAGTTCATACCATGGTTGATCTAACTTTACATAAATTTATTTTTAAAAAGGTTGCTTCAACAATTTAGAATGGTCCAATGGATGATAAATGTGGCGATCAATTGATACCATAGTTGATGTAACACTATCTAGGCAAAAATGGGTGAACCATGAGCCGTTGTGGTTAAAAGGCTTAAATAAGTGACCAACAACTCATAACCAACGTAAAGCAGAGCTACCAAAATTATGAATCGGATGTTTTTTGGCATTGCATATGCTGATGATACACTCGTTATGAAAGCTTGAATTATTGATGATATATAGTTTGATATAGTATACCAAAGTCCCATCACCGTAACTACTTGATTATTGTTTGTTTTTACTAGTGCAGTCCTATGACATCACACACATGATCAGTTCTGTCTGCTTCAAAGGTTATGCTTCTCTTACAAAGATGAAAAAGATTGAATGGAATAACAGGTGAGGTGAAGTTTACAGTGTCATCTCAAGTAAGATCCGTCCTTAACTACAAGTTTCTCAATGTTTGCTCTGATCCATTTTTTTCAGGGGAATGTCCACTGTCCATGCACTATTCATCACAATTATGTCAGCATACCTAGTCTTCTTGTCGGATTTGTTCTCTGATCAGCTGGAGGGACCAGTAACATTTCGGAGTTCACACCTCTCCAATTTAACATTAGGGGTACTTAATCATCACAAGCGTAAATAATTTTCGGATTTGACATGTATATGTTCTGTTCACTTGCTTCATATGATTCAAATCATGTTTTCCAGGTATCTGTTGGGTACTTCATTGCAGATCTTGCCATGATATTTTGGTTTTACCCTTCCCTTGGTGGAATGGAATATGTAAGTAATACTACATCAGAGCCCACCCAAACCCTCCGTCCCCCTATCTTCATTTTACTTTGGACAACTGCTCTCATTCAACCTCTATGGACTTTATTGTCTGTTTGTAACATGTATTCTGAACACACTTTATTAGGTTATCCATCATGTACTGTCACTTGTTTGTGTTGTATATGCTATGCTTTCTGGGGAAGGGCAGTTATACACATACATGGTTCTCATCTCTGAAACTACGACACCAGGAATCAACCTACGGTGGTAAGTGGATAAATGAACAGCTTAAGCAAAATCTATTTATTTTGACTGTTGTCATCTTTCAATCCATCTGATCTGCTGTTCTACCTGCACTGTCAAGGTTCCTCGATGTTGCTGGGATGAAAACATCCAAAGCATACCTCATCAATGGAGTTGCGATGTTTGTTACTTGGCTGGTAAGCACAAGAAACTTTTCTTGTCATCTTTTTACATTGTCATACGATATTTTCTCTTGTAAACAAGGACATCAACTTAATTGGTTGCAATATTTGTTGACCTAATCAGATATGACGGGTCCTTGTTATGGATATTTATTGAACCTCAGTGTACCGTGACGTGCTAACATTGAGACAATTGCCTTGATGCAGGTGGCCAGGATAATTCTATTCATATACCTGTTTTACCACATCTTTATAAATTATGATGAGGTACTTGGTGGTTCTAATAATTCAATACACAAAAGCACTACCACAGGCACATTTCTGAGTCAATGCCATTTCATTTACAGGTTAAGAAGATGGACACATTTGGTTGTCTTTTGGTGTCTGTTGCTCCTACCATACTATTCATAATGAACGCATTATGGTTCTCCAAGATCGTAAAAGGCCTCAAGAAGACACTGGCCAAGAGGCATGTCGAGTAGGGGAATATGCAACCATGTACAGCCACGTCTATCTACGCATCTGTACATTCACCTACAATTATGTAAAGCTTTTCAGTAGTCACTAACACAGCTCACGCTCATTATTCAGCTTATTCATTGTGACCCAAAATAATCTTTATCTTCTCAACTTTTTTTCTTCATATTTAATCAATTTTCAGGTAACATTTTTTATTATTTGATTTCTATGAGAACAATCGTTACTTTACGTTTCACCCTTGCCCATTAACTTAGACCATAACAAAAAGGCAACGAACATAGTAATAAGCATAGTTTTCATTTTTTTTCACCCTTTTATTCTGGAAACTATTCCTTAGTCTCCCTATTATTCATAACCAGTCTAGATTTCGTAGCAAACTGAGTAGAATGTTATTCATTAAGCTTTACTTATTTTTTTTTGAAGTATCAAGCTTTAGTTCTTAAAATTGTGCACAAGATGGATTTCGCAACCAATAGAACCTTTTTCATATATACCGCACACTTTACTCTTGCAATTATGGAGATCATTTGTCTGCTTGAGAATGGAAAATAATAAGTACGGAAAGAGGGAAGGTCCAGAAAGCAATGTCCTGTTGAATTGCCTTGCTCTGTCTTAATAAGGTTTTGAAGGGAAAAAAAAGGAGACATGGATGAACTAGAGGTTGCAGGTGTCACAAGTAAATCAAAATACTGCAATCCTCTTAAGTAAATCAAAATACTGCAATCCTCTTTGCGGCAGCCGCTTCTGTGTCGACGTCCACAGCTCTGACAACAGGTACGACCCGTGTGCGGCCGCGGGGTGCTCCATCACTGCCTTCACCGGCGGTTTGTGCCCCAGAACTTGCCCCCCGTTCTCCTACACTTACGGTGGTGGAGCACTAGTCCTGGGCTCCCTTTGAAGGGACGCTGTAACACTCCATGGCAGCATACGTGGCACTTGCCCTCTCCCCATACAGTTCCCTGGATTCTGCTTCGGCTGCGTGGGCAGTTCCATCAGGGAGCCGATCGGCATTGCCGGGTTCGGCAAGGGCGTACTCTCCCTGCCATCGCAGCTTGGGTTCCTGAACAAGGGCTTCTCCCACTGCTTCCTCGGTTTCCGGTACGCGAGGAACCCAAACATCACCAGCCCTCTGGTGATGTGCAAATAAAAGGTGCTTTCATGTAACAGAATTGTGGAAAAGCTCATGCTTTGATCACTCGATCGAGTTTTTGCTCGGCTGTTTAAACAATAGTATTTCAGGTTAAAATTAGGAAATGAAATGGTGATTTTTGGTGACTCGCCTGCCATGCTCCCAGCTGGCCTCGTGAAGACCGAACCGTGTGCCTGCACAACAGCAAAGGCACGGACTCGATCGAGGAATCGGAATGGCGTATGGGCGCTACCTCAGGCATTTCGTTTTGATCTGAAACAACATGTATCGCAATCTAACCACATAGAACAGGAAAATGTGAAACTGATATAACCCAACGCGAAATGGACATTCGGTTGCGTATAGATTGGTATGAAACACGCCCCACTCCAACCCATTATATGCCATTCCATGCCCTGCAGGGCTAGCACCAATTCATCATCCCTACCCTATGAAACGTAGCAAGTCCGACTAAAGCTGAAAGAAACTGAAACCACTCAATCCAAACGTGAGAACAGTCTGTTCAGGTTTCGTTTTCCACATAAACAAACAAGGCCTCAAGGCAGCAACTACTCCATAAGAAAAGGGCAGCACATCGATCAGCAGGACAAGACCAATAGGTCATCCTATTGACCACACGTGACACGTCGACCCGAAAGAGCAGCAGGGCCCCGTGGTGTCACGACATATCTGACGGCGGCGACCAACGGTGGGAACGCGGCAATACCTGCTCAATTTATAACTCTCCAGCTAGGCTAGGTTAAATGGGCCGGCATGAAGCCCGTCATTTTTGACCCAGTCCGAGCATGGCACAGCCCGTAGCTTGACGAGCCGTGCCGGCCCGAGCATGGTCCGTTTAATAAGATAGTTTGCATGTTGTTGTCCATTGAGGAGGCGTCTCATTACTCATAGAAATTACACATAACAATTGAATATACACTTGTAATAAAGAAAGAAATATCAGTTTCAGTGTAAATACTGGATGGCCAAGCAACGAGGGGCACCATCCACGCTCCGCCAATACAATGCAGACCAAACAAGGTCAATGTTCAGTTTTAAAGAACCAATACGTATCTCTTGGGACAAGGACCCACATAATCTGGGATCGGACTCCAGTACATAATAACCATCTTGTGAACGTAACTTGAAAGATACCATCTGGTTGATTGGTACAGCCACAATATGTCGTGATAGTTCAATGAGACCGTCATTACTGACCTTGGTCACGCAGCCATCGGCGTCACTATCATAAAGAACAACCTCTTCAGGAATTCCATTGATACAAGCAGTGATTTTGCCACGAAATTCAGAGCATTCCTTCTTCTTATGATTGAATGAAAGCCACTCCTCAACAATCGACCCATCTATTCTCTCTTTAGTCCTTAAGATACGATGAATCTGAGCTTTAATAGCAACTTCCACTGCTCTATGTGCAGGAGCATAGGCCAAGTCAAATGTACATATTTTGCCAACGAATCTATTTCTGACAATGCTGGAAGTATTAGTGAGCATGCTGTCCTTCATGAACCAATTGCAAAGCACTGTTTCATTTCCTGCTAGATGATTCTTGCACTTCAAATCAAACTCAAAGTAAAGATTCTTAAAAGCAACAAGTCCTCGAGATGGGCCTGTCAGGAACAATGATTCATCCTGTGCAAGGGAAGAAAAAGAATTCAGCTATAATACTAATATATCCGGTGCCGTACACATCAAATAAGGGTATAAATAAATGGCAAGCACAGGAAAAATCATGTTGATTGTTGTAAAAAGCAATATGCTGTCATGATCGATTGGTATTAAGTCTCTTCTAACACACGATGAGTTGGTAGTAAGACTTAGATGGCAACTTTACTGGCATCAAGATATATAATATTGTGGATAAATTTTCAGTAGCTAATAGATAGCTGAATTTGTAAAGAAATGAACATGCATATTCTTTCAGAAATGAAAAAAATGAAGTTGGCGGAAGGAACGAGGGACTTACCATGGAGCTAATTCGCTGGCAGTTGTCCCGGTCACGCCGAAACAGATAGATTCGCTTGCAGTCGAGCTCGTCCCGGACGACGATGGTGCCGTACACATCTAGAGGGAAACCGATAGCCGACTTGATGAGCTTGACGGAGATGATATTGGCCGACAAGACCAGCTGCGGCCCGCTGAGGGTGACGGGCAGGTGCCTCATAGGACCAGCCGACGACTCCACTTTGAGATCCACACGGGGCGCCGTGGTGACTGGATACTTGGCACCCTCCTCCTCGATCCTCTCCAGTACCTTCTCCCTGATCTTATCCTTCCCCCACTTCCCTCCTGCCTTCTGCTTCTCCCGTTCCGCCTTACCTGTCGTGGATTCAGGATCGTCGTCCTCGACGTAGGCCGGGAGGCCGGCGAGGAGGTCGCCTTCCGCGTCCGCCATCGATCGTGCCGCCTACAAGAGGCAGAAGCACAACTCCGGTTTGTCTACGTTCTCCAAACAAGTCGTGTATAAGGGCGTGTGTGGCAGGGCTTCAACTCTGCCGAACCAACTCTGGAGCTGCTGCTCCACCATAGAGCTGCTCCACTCGTAGAGCTGGACTCTCAATTTGGAGCTAAGAAATGTGTTTGGCAGAAATAACAGCTCCAACTCCGAAAAGAGACAATTAAAATGGATTTGTCTGTTTTGCCCTCCGGAATAGGTGTTTTTTTATTGTTCGTTACTTTTTCTTTTTTTTTTTCAATTACGAAAGAAACAAACCATGCATTTGATCAAACAAATATCCGTTTAATCAAGAACTAAACATGTGAATCAAACAAATATCCATTTAAACACGTTTACAAGCACAAATTGTTCAAACAGTTTCGTAAATTGGTTACAAGCTAGTTCCAACCAATAGCGAGAGATGTGGCAAGTTCATCCCGAAAAGTATCCATGCAATGCGCACTAGCTTCTGCAGTAGATGTATCTGATGTATTTGTCGGAACGACAAATCGTTTATACCGATTCGGGATTGTAGGCATAAAATTTGGATCACGATCAAACCGAGCAAAGTCTGCATCCACACTGTTATGCTCACGAATGAAATTGTGGAGTACCATACAAGCGACAACTATCATTTTTTGCTTCCACATAGGGTATTTCTTCATCCGGTATAGAATTTCCCACTTCATTTTTAATAACCCAAAAGATCTCTCAATCACATTGCGAATAGATGAATGCTTGCGATTGAACTTTTCCTTCGGTGTTCTAGGTTCCATACCTCTATGCCACTCAGGCATATGATATCTCTCACCCTTGTACGGAGCTAGATAACCGGGACGATTAGGATATCCCGCATCGACAACGTAATATTTACCTATAATTTAATGATTTAAAAATTAGTATGTTACATATTTTACGTACATCATAATGTGACGGTCAACACAAATAAAATAATTACCTTGTGGAGGATGCGGAAATATGTCCTTGTCGACACTCAATGCATTGTATAGTACACTTGTGTCGTGCATCGCTCCCGGTTGGCCCGTTGACACATATGTGAATCGCATGTCGAAATCACAAACTGCTAATACATTTTGGGTGGGTATCCCTGTCTTTCCAACGTACCTCACTTGGTCATCCGGTGGAAGTGTGACACGAATATGTGTGCCATCAAGTGCTCCAATGCAATCTTTGAAATATGGATACGCTCGCTTGTCGTCCGTAATCCTCTTATGTATCATATGAAAATTTGGATCTTTTGGACAAATGAAATCTTTTGCCATGGCCATCAAAGAGAACAAAACATCTTTAAATTTTCTACTAATAGTTTCTCCGAGTGCTTGAATCTATTAACGGCTCTGCTATTGGACTCATTCCCTCCACAAATGAATAATAGAATACCTAGACTCTCGATAGTTGACATGTGCACCGACGGTTTCAGCCCATACCCGTGAACCAATAAGCCATGCAGGTCGAAGAAAATCTCCGTGCTCATGCGAAGTTGTCTATGGCATTCTCCTGGAGTGTTGAAAAGCTCCAACACAAATCCCATCCCACTTGTTGTTGATGTCCTTGTAGGGTTTTTAGTAAGGTAAATGTCAACATATATTTGTGCCATCATAGAACCGCCTAAGACCATTCTGAAAAAATCCTCAGCCTCATCATCATCACTACCTATCTGCAAGAATATGTGAACATGACCTAGATAAATAATTTGACAAGTAAACAGATAAATAATTTATCCACAAGATGCATAGATATATAGATAATTTATCCACATGAAACAGACATAGATAATTTGTCCACATGACACACACATAGATAATTCCACATGACACACACATAGATAATTTGTCCACATGACATACACATAGATAATTTGTCTACAAGACACACAAATAGATAATTTGTCCACATGACACACACATAGATAATTTGTCCACAAGACACACAAATAAATAATATGTCTATGTGACATAGACAAATGACACCAGACTAATCATTTTCCAAACATGATGTCAAACTTCCTCTTTAGCCACTTGAACCTATCCTCCTGGGTGGGAATTGTCATAAACATTTCCCTCTGTTCTTTCTTCACAAACAACTCGGTTGCCACGAAGTGCTCATCAGTCCCAAGAGTAGCCCCACATGCAATGACGTGCCCCATGACTTCATCAATACCGATCCCTCCTATCCTAGAAGACACAAAAGCCTCAGCACTCTGTGTTATCTTTGAAATATTTTCCTGTATAACAAGTCCAAGTGCTAGTCTTAGGCTTCTTAGTAGGTTTGTCAAGAATAATGGTAGGCTTCCTCCGAGGTTTGCTGGTAGGTGTAGGAGAGACTTCAAAAATATCGTCACCAATATCTTCAACATTCTCTTCACCATTCTCCTCACCATTGTCCAAATCAATATGAGGGAGGGATCTGCACTAGTAGGTATGATCGGGTTGGAAGACATAGGATTCCAATGATCTATCTCTTCATTAATGATGCTCCCAAACATCACTTTCATATCATCTTCATTTTGGAGAGGCCTATTCTTAAATTTTCCAACACCCGGTATTTCCTACATATTTAATTACATAGTAAGCAATTGTATCATATTTAAAAAATAGAATGACAAGCAAATGGTAGATGCTCACAGATTTGATTTTTTTCCACCACTCGGCATCCATGTTGATAGTTCCACTCGTCCCAAGTCCAACCGAGCCCAGCTTTGTTTCCGCATCAATTTTCTCCAAACAGTCAAATCAGTCTTCAACTTGTCCCATTTGTTCTTAAGCTGAAGTTTTTTCAACATAATACCGGTGTGCTGGAAAAATCTATCAATGACCTCAGTATAGCGCCCACATTGTTCAGGTGTGTGTTTGGTCTATTTCCTTTTCGAACTTGTTCAGCAAACAACGAGCAAACAAGAGTGGTATGATGGTCATTCCAATCAATATAATCTCCCTACACATGATTTATCACATAATTATTACATGCTAATCTAGGTCTTTCACACCATACAACAATGTTTTATTAAACGGTACTGATCGGTATTGACCTAATGAAACAAACGGTGAGAACAATGCAAATAAGAAAGCGTTTGTACCTGATCATCGTCTTTGATTTTTCTGGTTGACGTAGCACGTTTTCTTGCCGTAGTAGGGGCGGCAGAGGCGTTGACACCGGCAGCCCCGGCGCCAGGAGATGCCGTCCGGGTTGCGCCCGGCCGGTCGCGGGATTTGCGGCGGCGTCCTGTTCTCCGAAGCCATGGCCGGCGCTCTGGTCTTGGCCTAGGGTTGCAGAGGGAGGGCGGGCAAGACCAACACGGCGCCCGGAAGACGGAGGAATCGGTGGAGGAGGCGGCGGGCGGGTCATCGCATCCGTTCTGCGGCAATCGGCGGCGATCGTGGCGCGGCGTGGATCGTGGATCGGAGCCGAGGCGGCGGCCGAGGCGGGCTTCGACCCACGCGGGAGGAGAACGAGCAGCGATCGAAGGAACAAATGGAAAGAATCGAACCGGTATACGTGTGTAATCGATGGCAAAAGTGGGTAATTTCCATCCAACTCCATGAGTCCTTTCAAAACCAATGTTTGCGGAGTACCCCGAGGCACTCCGTGAATTTGGTGGAGTTGGGAGCTAGATCCATGTTTTTTTTGATCTAGAGTTTTCGGAGCTGAGGTGTTGGCTACAAAAAAGTTAGAGTGGAGCTGTTTTTTAGATCCGGAGCTATTTGGAGCCCTGCCAAACACGCCC
>JAUNZO010002636.1:0-69677 GCA_031894775.1 Chloris gayana
ACTTTGAGTTTGAACATTTTTACTCACAGTATATTTTGTTGCAAATGAAATGGTCACCTACTATATTTGTTACAAAATTCAAATGTTTAATTGATTTAAACCGTTATCAATCATATGAAGAATCAAATGATGTTTCTATCAAATGTACAGACTCTTTAGATTATTAATTTTTCTGTACGATACCTTTTATGGAATGGGCAAAAAATTACTACTAATTAGAATTTTAATGGTATATCTCCATGAAAATAAGATTAATAAACACTTTAACAATGTTGAATATTTTAGTTGAAACAACGTAACTTTAATTAACCTAGGCCTTTTGGATTTTTAGTTGGGAAAAATGTGAGATTGATTAAGTTGATAATCGCAATAAAATGTAATAGGATGAGTATTTTTGAAAAGGGAACTTAGTATTAATCATAATCTTAAAACTCAAAGTGAGTGATTCCATCGATTGGTAATGTTCGAATTATCGTGGGACCGCGTCACGTCTTGTGGGGGCTAACGAGACAGGTGGTGGACCATCATCAGCTCTCTCCTGAGTCGCGCTTCAACGGATGAAAGCCAGACGCGTGTCCTTGATGTACGGTCCTTCTCACGCGGAAGCGATGGCCGGTCCCACCTGGCAGTGGGGACGAGGCTATTCCCGCGCGGGTCTCACGTGGGCGTTGGGTCCAAGTACGCTGCGTCACCCGAACAAGTGCTACCGCCCCCGAGGAAACGCTCACTGACCAGCGGCCCCCGCTTGCGAGTACAGCTGTCAGTGAGAGAGCAGGCAAGCCCATCACCGGCACACGCGGCGCACATGGACGCGCGCGGCGCGGGTGTTTGCTGCGCGGTGGCGTCGCCATCGCCGCCACGTATGCTATGCAGCGCCGTTATTCCTGCGGCCCGCGCCCTCGATTTTTTCACTTTTCACCGCGCCCGCCCGCCCCCACCCCGGCTGGTGGCCGTTGCGCGGTAGTCACGTCGCCAGGCCTGCGCGCACCACGTGGCAGGACCGATAGCTGGCGTGTCATTTTCTAGGTTTCTTTTTCGGTCGCTCGCCAGCTTGCTCCCGCCCCTTCTTTCAGGAAGAAAAGGTGTTTGTTTCGTCCACGCAAATCCGGAATCGTGTCCACCGGAGTTCCGTTTCAGGTGTAAATTGGTTGCGCACTTGTACGCCACTCAAAACTGGATATTTTCTGGAGCCGTCGATGCTACAGAGAAAAAAAATAGTTTTTATGTGTGTTCGTTTTCCGGATCTAAACTTTATAGCTGTCACATAAAAAGAATCTTATTATTTAGAAGTACTTAAATAAATTTTAATTATAAAATAAATTATAGACTCTTAGACTAATTTACTGAGACAAATCTAATGAGGTTAATTAAGTCATGATTAGAAGACGATTCATCAGTAGCATCACTTTAGCAAAATGTATATTAATTAAGATCTTTAGGTTCATCTCGAAAATTAAGCACTAATCTATCAATAGAGTTTTATCATTAAATTGATCAAAATATTTATAAATAATAAGATTCTCTTTAATATGACAATACTTAAATTTTAGAGTGCAGGAAACGAACAGGGTCTTCGTTCGTAAAGAAAAACCAATGATGATAGGCACGAGTGAACATTTTTCCCCATCCGGGGGCCAGGCCAGGCCGGCAGGGGAGGAAGCAGAGTACTACTGTGGCCAGCGCCCAGCGCATCAGCAGCGGCAGGCCAGACCTGACAAGCGAGACCATGACGGGTTGCCAAACCGTACACCGCACCAGAAAGCAGAGCCTCTCGTGCCACCTCACCGCACGCCACAGTGTCTTCCGTGTTCACTTGACGCGCCCACCCGGGCCTCGCCACGCGCCCGTCGCCCCGCCTCGACACGCGCCCCGCCGCTGCCGGGTGGTCGCGGCGGCGCAGGCGATCCCGCGCGTCCCATCCCCACAGGCGCCGGCGCGGCATCGACACCTGTCCAGCCCACGCGCACGGGACGAGGTGCACGTAGCTTTCCCCCTCTCGCCTCCCACCACTCTGCTCTGCCGGTCGGGTAACTTCCCCTTCCCTCGCCAATTACCAACCCGGCTCGCTCTCCTCCTCGCTTCCCCGTTTCCCAGGGCGAGGCCGCGTGCTGCTGCTGCTTCCGCCTTGCTTGCTACGGCGCGCTGCTGTTTCCCTTCCCTTTCCTAGCTCGATTGTTTGCTTCTATACACGAGGAGGAGGCTGTTGCCGGCGATTCGGATCCGCGTGGCGCCCCGCCTCGAGAGCCGCGTGGGGCGTGGGCGGCGGCCGGATTCGGGGCCGGATCGGCGCAGATCTGGAGGCCCATGAGGAGGCGCCGCCGGAGGGGTAGCGAGAGCGATGCGGTGCCGCTGCTGCTGCGGAGGAGGAGCGGCTGAGACCCAGTGGGCCGGAGGTGATCCTGGAGGAAACGGCGGCGGCGGTGGCGGAGGGAGGCTGCCGCACCAGGGATGGAGGACGCCGTGGCGGTCGTGGCCCCGCTCGCAGCGCCGCCCGCGCCCACGTTTAGCCCCGCCGCGGCGGGGCTCACGCTGATCGCCGCCGCGGCCGCGGACCCCATCGCCGCGGCCGTCGCGGGGGCCATGGAGGGGCTGTGCCGCCCCCGTCAGGACGGCCTCGGCGGCGGAGGAGGACGACGCGCTGGCGCCGGGAGCGGAGGCGGAAGGGGAGAGGAGGCGGCGGTGGGCAGCCCGTGCTCGGTGGCCAGCGACTGCAGCAGCGTCGCCAGCGCCGACTTCGAGGGGGTCGGGCTGGGCTTTTCGGCGCCGCGGCGGGCGGCGCGATGGTGTTCGAGGACTCGGCGGCGTCGGCGGCCACGGTCGAGGCGGAGGCCAGGGTCGCGGCTGGCGGGAGGAGCGTCTTCGCCGTGGAGTGCGTGCCACTGTGGGGGTACACGTCGATATGTGGCCGCCGCCCGGAAATGGAGGACGCTGTTGCCACAGTGCCTCGATTCTTTGACGTGCCGCTATGGATGCTCACCGGTAATGCAGCTGTTGATGGGCTCGATCCCATGACATTTCGTCTGCCATCACATTTCTTTGGAGTATATGATGGCCACGGTGGTCCGCAGGTAAGCTCCACCCACATTATTGGTGACAGATACTTTCCCAAATTGAGCGTACGAATCAAACTGCTAATTTTGTTCAGCCACAATTCAATGTATTTTCTCGTCTTATGTGCAGGTTGCAGATTACTGTCGAGAGCGCCTCCATGTCGCGTTGGTGGAGCAGCTGCGCAGAATAGAGGGAACTGTGTGTGCTGCTAACTTGGGGGATGTTGAATTCAAGAAGCAGTGGGAAAGGGCCTTTGTGGATTGCTTCTCCAGAGTCGATGACGAGGTTGGGGGTAAAGCGACCCGTGGAGAAGGCGGCGGTGGCGGCACTGGCACAAGCGATGCTGCTGCTGTGCTAGAACCTGTGGCACCGGAGACTGTCGGTTCGACGGCGGTGGTCACTATCATCTGCTCTTCACATATCATTGTCGCCAATTGTGGAGATTCACGGGCAGTCCTCTGCCGTGGCAAGCAGCCCGTGCCTTTGTCGGTGGATCATAAAGTAAGCTCTCCTATCATGCTTTTAATTTTTTGCCTGTCCTTTTTGTTCACATGTTAATTTAATGCTGACTGATTTCCTCTCCATGTGTGCTGCTTTAGCCTAACAGGGAGGATGAGTATGCAAGAATTGAGGCCGAGGGCGGCAAGGTCATACAGTGGAATGGTTATCGAGTTTTCGGTGTTCTTGCAATGTCGCGATCAATTGGTATGCATTTTATCAGTCTTCATAGCTATAATGCTGCCTTTGTGATTTATTGTCGCCTTCTTTTACTATTGGGATCTATAAGGTTTTGCGTCCGGTCCGATATATCAGGATAATTAGCTAAAATTCATCTGTGCGATGCAAGATATTAGCACTTCTGTCAATCACGCTAATTGGGAAAGGTAGCAGCTTAGCATGATAAGTTTAGTTGATCAGGAAGGTTATATGAGAGCTAATTTATTCATGTGCCTTGTTAACATAATTTCCATGTACCTAGAGATCTACTATCCGAGTCCATTAAGTAGCATGGAACAATTCTGCTTTCCTCCTAGCTATAGTGTGTTACATGATTTTGGACAGCTTCTGTGTTGTACTTTGTTTTTGTATCTTCTGAGCATTGCACGTCTTCATTAGAATCCACAAATTTACGGAAGTTATGGAAATGGACTGTGCCCTGTTTTATGTTATTGTACATGGTGGTGGCTACAGATTTTGTCTAGATAGTCATCATGCCTTGGGCATCCATAGAGGGGATCCTGTCGGGAAAGTCCAGTATGCAAAGTTGCTTATGCCCCAAAGATTCTGATTCTTTCTCCACTTGTTTGATTCTGCCTCAAGTTTCTGTTGGCCACAAAAGGTCGAGGTCCTAGTGTCCTACCATGGCAGCACCCAGTTTTTGTTGTTGAATTATTGTTGAGCCATTGTGTACACTGTACACAGAAAAAATGCTGCCTGTCTGGAATTATCATGGTATGGATTGCTCTAGATTCTATCTAAGATCCATTCATGGTTAGAAAGTCATGGAGTCCTGAAATTGTTAGCACTGTTCATATTCTTTCATAAGCCCACGTGTGGTATTAGATAGTTCTTTGGAAAGTGGAAACTATGCAGCCAGGTTATATGTGTCACACTTCTTTCCCCTTCAAAAGATAATTCTCTCTGTTTGGTTTGTTGGGTGGCTGTTCTTGGGTGTTACATTGCATGATCAAGCAGGAGGCCTGAGAAACCTATGTTACCTTCGAAGGATGTTCTGTCTGGGTTCTTTGATTCAGCATGGCATGACCTTTTATGTTACATTTGAAAAACACACAGTATTGGTATTGGTGCCTATCAGTTGATTTCATCTAATATAACTGAGAGACTGATCATGTCTTAGTAGTTAGTATAGGTGTTCAATATAAAGTTTGAGACTTTGCTGCAGGAATGTTTCTGAAACTTAGATTTTCTTTCCCCCTTTGTGGAAAAGTTAAGCTCCTATGGAGACTCCAAAGTGGCAATATGTACATACTACTATGTTTCAAAACTGTTTCCCTCGTTGACTTTTAGTTATGTTTGACACTTTGACCATTAGTTTTATTCATTTTTTTAAAAAATGTCATATGTTTTGTTGTAATTTTGTTTATTACTAAAGAAACTTGAAATATAACCTATACTTTAACATTTTTGATTGAACTAATATTTTGAATAAGATGAACGGTGAAATGTAACTAAAAGATTCAAAGGCGACAATAGTTTTGGAGCAGAGGGAGTATATCCATATGTGTTGTGTGTATTGTGCAGCAGAAACTCAAGTACAATTCATTCTAGCTAAAAGACAACTTATGCTGTTTGTATGTTTCCACATGGTAGCTATTGTTAGGTGTATGCATAGCTGCGTGTGTGAGTCCCCAGTGTATGAGGGACTTTGTGCATATTTCCCTACCTGTACATATATGGCCCTTTGCCCCTTGGATAATGCAACATCCATTATCCCTAACAGCTATAACTATAAATAAGTGGTTTGCCACATTAAGATGAGTCTGGTATCATTACTGCTTTGCAATATAATGTGGATTATCAATTGGTAGATCATTTAATATGAAGATGCAGATCATGTGGCTGCGCATATTTGGTACACGACCATGGACTCCTATTTCCTCTAATTTACCAGAATATATAGATGATTGATGAACTATATGGTCTGGGATAACAGATTATTGTGCCAATCTGTGTGCATTAAATGCATTCTATTATCACCATCTTGTATTGTGCACATGTATATTCTTGGACCTGAGTTATACCACATTATGTTCTATAACGTTGTTGTGCAACTTTGCATAATACTGATGATATAACATGACACATGTGAAATGGATTGATGCTGAAGATCCTAGAATGTATTGATTGCCTTAAATACATTGTTCTTCTACATGTTATTTTGTGTTCCTTATGTCTGAAGTGGGTATTCGTTGGCTTGGCCACTTGGTTGCTGTTTTAGATTCTTTGTACTTAAGCAAGGCTTCCACTTTGGTCTGTCTTAAAAATATGCTAAGCTGTGGATATTTCTCCTCTAGACACCATGGCTTTTGATTATCGCGGGAGTGCTCAGCCCTTGTGCCATTTACTTTAAAATTTGCTTGTGTAGTAAGTAAATACTTGTAAAGCAGAAAATTATACATGGTATCATTTTTGCAGGTGACAGATATCTGAAGCCATGGATAATTCCAGTCCCAGAGGTCACGATTGTCCCTCGGGCAAAGGATGATGAGTGCCTTATTCTTGCCAGCGATGGCCTCTGGGATGTGTTGACGAATGAAGAGGTATGTGATGTAGCGCGCAAACGGATACTCCTGTGGCACAAAAAGAATGGCACAAGCTCATCATCTGCCCCACGAAGTGGTGATTCCGCAGACCCAGCAGCTCAAGCTGCTGCTGAATGCTTGTCAAAGCTTGCTCTGCAGAAGGGGAGCAAAGACAACATTACAGTTGTTGTAGTTGACCTCAAGGCACACAGGAAGTTCAAGAGTAAAACCTAACCATGGTTTGGTGAACAACTAGTGACAAATTGCTAGGAACCTATAGATTTGGAGAATCCAAAGTTTAGTCCGGTGTCTTAGTACATTACTTAGCCCAGTTCTTTTTTATCAGTTTCTTTTACACCATTTGGGCTGCCAAGGGCTGTATTCCCATATATGGTACAGATTGCGTAATCCGTGTCAGGGTTTATGCTTCCTGATTGCGGTGATGATCCTGTTTTTCATTCTTCTTTCTTTGTCGCCCCTTATTCTTTTTGTTAAGCTGGGCCTCCATGTATGTGGCAAATGTATAATTGAGGTTGTAGGGTACAAAAGAAACAAGTGCTATATAGGGTTCTGCATCCTGCCTGCTTGCCTCATTCCTCATCAGCTGGTGATTATGTGCATACAAGGTCTTATGTTTCAACTTTCAAGCCCCGTGAGGCAAGGTCTTTCGAGTTTATTGTCTATTGCTAGTTTGCCACTCTGTTCTAGTCGTCTCTTCAGACTAGTGTTACATGCCCGCGTACACAAAATAATGTTATACCAAAATGAAATTGTAACTGTTTGAGCGAGGCTTTATATTTTCACGAGTAAACATACCGTTTAAGGGACAGGATGCAGTTATGCAGAAGACAGGACATCATGTATTCATGTTGTGTCTACATTACCTGCCCTCTAAAATTTAGCTCTGTCACATCAAAGAGAATCTTATAATTTATGAATATTTTGATTAATTTAATGATAAAACCTTATTTGTGCTAATTTTTGAGATGAATCTAATAAGATTAATTAATCTATATTTTGCTAAAATAATGCTACAGTAACTATCGTCTAATCATGACTTAATTAATCTTATTAGAATCGTCTTGTAAATTAGTCTAAAGGACTATAATTTATTTTATAATTAAACTTTATTTAATGCTCTAAATATTAATTTTTTTTGATGTAACAGCTATAAAGTTTAGACCCACAAAACGAATACAAACATGCATGTATAAAGAACTGACGATTTGTACTTTGATGTTCTGTCGAGTGTCGTCGTCGACTCTCTCTCTCTCTCTACATGACAGTTGAGTCGGATATTCTCTTCTTATACTGGATTCAGAGAGAGAGAGAGAGAGAGAGCCTACCCAATGTCGTATCATATAACATCGTCATTAGTGGCTTCTATATGCAGGGTGAGGTAGGGAAGGCTTACAACCTATTCCAGAAAATGCTGCATCGAGGGATTTCACCAAATGTTGTGACTTACAACTCAATGATTGATGGCCTATGCAAGGCACAAGCAATGGACAGGGCCAAGGAGGTCCTACAGCAGATGCTGGATAAAGGTGTTAAACCAGACCGCACCACATATACTAGTCTTATTCACGGATATTGCTCTTTAGGGAAGCTCAAAGATGCGATTGGAATGCTCACTGAAATGTCCAGAGATGGCCTTGAACCGGATGTTGTTACCTATACTTTGCTGATTGACTATCTTTGCAAAAATGGAAGATGCAGAGAGGCTAGGAGGACTTTTGATTCTATGGTCCAGAAGGGGCTAAAACCCGATGTTACCACCTACGGAGCTCTTCTTAATGGTTATGCTTCCAAAGGAGATCTAGTTGATATGCATGATCTCTTCAATTTGATGGTTGCTGATGGTATTCAACCTAGTCACCATATCTTCAACATACTGATTCGTGCATATGCTAAACTCCGAATGCTTGATCAGGCAATGCTTGTATTCACAAACATGCGACAGCAAGGTTTGAAGCCAAATGTTGTCAGCTATGCCACGGTCATGGACATGCTTTGCAAGGCTGGCAGAGTGGATGATGCTATGTCACTATTCAAGCAGATGGTCGGTGAAGGATTGGCTCCTCACTCATTTGTATTTAACACCCTAATTCTTGGTTTTTGTACTGTTCGCAACTGGAACGTGGCTGGGGAATTAGCTATTGAAATGCTCGACAGAGGCATCCATCCTGATGTTGTATGCTTCAACGCAATAATCACTAACCTATGCCAAGAAGGGAGCGTCATGAAAGCTCGACATACCTTTGACTGGATGGTTCGTGCAGGCGCGACACCTAATGTTGTTTCATATAATATACTGATAGATGGATACTGTTTAGATGGTAAGATGGATGATGCAGTCGAGCTATTCATGGGTATGGTGGATGTTGGCTTGACACCTGATGCTTTTACCTATAATACTTGAGAAGTGCTCCGGTGGTCCCCTTTTTAAAAATTGCACGAATCTTAAAGCAGGAAGATTAAGTAATTTTAGAATTAATCCTAGGGCCCGACCCTACCCGATCCGTATCCAAGCCCGGTTCTCCTCCCATAATTGTGCTATCAGGAAAAGGGGATCGAGCGTTGCCAGCAAGCCGGCGAGGCCGAACACCACACACGCCGCCGCCGGAGGCCGAAGACCACGCGCCGCCTCCTCCTCACCCCATCGCCGCCGCCGCCGCCGGAGGCCGAAGACCACGTGCCGCCTCCTCCTCACCCCATCGCCCCCAATCCCGGTGGTCCCCGCGCGCCTCCTCCCGACCGTCTCCCTGCAGGAAGCCGGTGACATCGACAAAAGACGGAGGCAAGCCGGCCACAACAACAAGATGCGGAGACCGGCTATCTTCTCTACCGTCGTCGCAGGTCACAACTGCTGAAGGTCAGTCCCTCCCCTCCGTCCGCTCCTGCCAGCGATTCGCATCACCGAGCCCTCGCAATTACCTCCGCTGGATCAGAGGTAGAAGTAGGCTAATAGCCATGTACCCGCCTTTTGAAAATCATGTGCATGTGCTCTTGGTAGTGCCTGCAGATCCGCAAGCCCATGCGTGATCTTGTGCGATGTGTGCTTCATTTGTACTGCACTACTGCAGTTTGGCACAGTTTCGTCTTGAAATGGAGGGTGCGAATTCAAACCGACTCTTCTGAAATCCGCTGCCAGAATCAGTTGTACTGACTACAGCGTGAGTCCACGCATTAGACCCAGCTGTAGAACCTGCCTCCCTCCCAAGGTGAATAGGATTTGCCTCTGTTTTCTCGTTTGATTTTGGGTAAGAAGAAAATAAAATACAGCTATGCTCGAAAAAAGGAAAGATTATAGGGAACTTGCCCGGTGACTGCATTTGCATTCGCATCGTGTTTAGGGCAGTTTGCAGTTGATGGAGACCATTGCAAATGAGGTTTTCAGTAGTATGCCATGCCAATTTATTATGACAATTCCCTTTCAACGTACCTTGAGGAGATGCGTTACGCTTGTTTCAGCTAAATTTTAATTAATGTGTTTCATACCCAAAGCATTAACGAGATTTCTTTGTAATTGTTTTCAGGAAATTTTCAATTGGCTTATTCTACAAAGTGCTGGTTTACTTGAAGCATATGAAAAGTCCTTTGTGAATCTGGCTTTCCTCTTTGTTAATCCTGATTAGTGTTTTTCCTTGAGGCCGTGAGGATAAATAATCATGACTTCCGTGGTAAGTGCTGATTCATATGGATTATTTCCTTCATAAAGTCCCAACAATGTTAGAACCTGTTCGAGTTGTTCCGTAGGATCAGGAATGTCTCAAGGTTTGCATGAGTCAGTGGTTAATAGGAGTACATAAATTTTGAGGAATGGTGTCCACACAGGATAGCATACAATTTGAGAGAAGAACTAAATCTATGTAGATGCAGAAGAGATTCCTAGATGAAGATCTTTCTCTAGCTCTAAGTTGTCTGCTTCCATAACTGCCATTTGTTAGTTGTCAACATTTTCTGTTTTTATTTTCTCATTTTATCACCTTTGTTATTCCAGTGAACAAAACTGAGATACTTTTGTGCACTCTATCATCTGCTCCTTTATTAGTTATTATGATTTGTTATTATGTGACTCAACCGATCGGTTTGCATGTTAGTTTTCATGGATCAATTTTGACAATCGTTTACATGTATATTAATTAGTCACCTACAATAAATTTGCAAACTACATGTGCAGGAGAACAACAATAATGATAAGGATGAAATGTTCAAGAATTTTGCAAAATCTTGGTCAACTCAGAAAAGAATGGATGAGTACTGGAATATTGTGAATAAAACCTTTACAAGTGAAGATGAGGCATTCTTATTCTACAATAACTATGCATTCAACAATGGATTTAGCATTAGGAGGCAGAAAGTGAGACGTACTAAATACTCAAGAGAATTGTTGTTCGGACGTTTTGTGTGTTTTAAACAAGGGGTGAGGGATCCTAAACATCTTGCTAGGATTGATACATGCAGCCGTAGACCAAGATCGGAAACTCGTTGCCATTGCCCTGCTCAGCTTGCAATTAGGAAGGATAGATCCCGTGGAGTATGGTCTGTTTCAAACTTTGTGGATACCCATATTCATCCCCTAGCTGGGCCTGATACAGTTCCCTTTTTGTGGTCTCACCGGAAGATGAAGGAATTTCAGAAAACAGAGATTAATGCTATGGAAGCTGTTGGCATCCGTAAGCACGTAATAATGGATGTTCTCCAATGCAGATATGGTGGATATGACAAGACTCCTATTCAAAGGAAAGATATATACAACTATTCTTCTAAGTACAAGCGGAAAAGGATTGAACGGGGTGATGCAAACACAGTATTAGGACTGATGCTGGAAAGGCAAAAGAATGATCCTGATTTCTACTTCGATTACCAGCTTGATGAGAAAGGACAGTTGAAGAATATGTTCTGGTGTGATGCTCAATCTCATTTGGACTACCAATCATTTGGTGATGTGGTCGTATTTGACAGCACATATCGAATGAACAGATATAAGATGCCTTTTGTTCCTTTTGTTGGAATGAACCATCACCGGAAGACAACAGTTTTTGGATGTGGCATTATCTCTAATGAGCGAGTTGACTCATTTGTATGGCTACTTGGAGCATTTTTAAGAGCCATGTGTCAGCAAAAACCGCAGTCCATAATCACCGATGGCGACGAGTGCAATGATGAAAGCTATTGGACTGCTACTCCCAGGTGTAAATCATCGCATTTGTTCATGGCACTTGGAGAAGAATATACCCAAGCATCTGCACTACAAATCCTTAAATGCATTCCGAAAAATTATGTATACTTGGTAAATCAGCTAGGTCATTTGAGAAGAGGTGGAAGGCCTTTGTGGGAAAGTACCGGACTAATAGGAACAAGGGCTGGTTGAAAATGATGTACAATTGTAGGAAGTTATGGGTAGCTGCATTGCAATATGGGAAATATTTCCTTGGTATGAGAAGTAACCAACGGAGTGAAAGCCTAAATTCTAGTCTCCACAGACACTTGGATATCTATATGTCACTACTTGACTTGGTTGAGCATTATGAGAACTGTGTGTGCCGCCTTCGAGAGTCCGAAGCGCATGATGATTCTGTGGCTACACAGTCGGTGCCGGTTCCATTAACAGACTACAAAGATATTGAAGTGGTCGCTGCCAATATTTTTACTTGCACTAACTTCTACAAAGTGCAAGAGGAGATAAGCAAGATTGATGAATTGCAACTATTTGAGACTCTAGTAGGTGATGGTTTGCAAAAATTTGTTTTAACATGCAAGGCAAACACAAAACTATTTTATCTAGTGGACTGTAGGTTGGCATCTTCTAATTATGAAGTAACATTGAAGTGCAGCTGTCGGAAGCTAGAGCGTGAAGGACTTCCATGCACCCATATTTTTTATGTCATGCATGAAAAAAATATATCTGAAATTCCAAAGTGTTGTATCCTGCAACGACACTCGAAAAATGCCAAGAGTGGACTTCCTTCGACACGCAAGAGTAGTATATATGGTTGGTCAACAAAACGCTCAAGATACAGTGAGATGACTATATTAGGAGCTGAAGCGTTTGACATTGCTGCAAATAACCATGAAGAGTTCTGTAATGTGAAGGATTTTTTGGGTGCTGTCATATCAAAAAAACACAAGCCTGAGAGTGGTTCTACTGTTAGACAAAGGTCAGCTGCTCAAAGCATTGATTCAGGTTATACAACTATTGGTGAGGTCGGTGATCCTGTTGTGGTAGCCACCAAAGGTGCGCCTAGGAAGAGTGACACATGTAATGATTCAACAGTCGATAAAACTGATGTGCAGAAAAAAATGTATAGATCCTATGGCGAGCGAACCTACAAGTGTAGAATATGCAAGATGCCAGGTCATAATAGGCGTAAATGTAAGTAAATTATCTTAAGTGGTCCTTTTATTTAAATTTTCTAATGTGGTATTTCTTACTAAATATAAGTACTTTGTGTGTAGGCCCTAAAAGAAATGAGGAAAGCCCATGAATTTCAGATGTTCAAGTGAGGAGGGAATTAAAGAATTGAGGCTGAGGTTCTTTTCGATCTTGTATATACTAGTATGGACCATTTTGACACGCTGTCCCTCATGATATTAGGATGCTTTATGCATATGCAATATATCTTCATATTTTGCAGTCTGTGATAAGTCTGCCACTAGTTTGTGAAAACACTGATGTCTAGATTTTCTTGTCTGTTGTAGGAATTGGAGACTCATGAAGTTCTTGAGCTACTGAATCTCTTAAATAAGGTATGTTCATCTGATCCTGTAAATGGTTATGATCGGCACATTCTAAGGCTGAGGTTCGTTATGGTATTTTGAAACCAGTGTAATTGATTTTATTTTTGTAGGTGAAGGACCGACTGGGTGATAAAGAGAAGAAACGTTGAAAGATGTATAATCATGAGAGAGAGAGAGAGACAGAGACAGAGAGGACCACCGACTGGTTTTTCTTTTTCTTTTCCCAAAATTTGCGAGAGTTAATCTGACTTTGACTCTACTCCGATCCAACAGGTTTAAACAGAGGATTATTGTATCTGTAAAACATGTGTATTGCTGTTTTTATCTTTTATCAAAATTATTTTTCTTTTTCTTGGACTCTACTCCAACAGGTTTAAACGGAGGATTCTTATCTGTAAAACAAACATGCGATATTTTTTGTGCTCCCTATATAATCTCGTTGGGTCATAGCCGATGTTGCTGCCATCTGTGCTCTCTCCACACAAACACTCGGAGGAGCAGGGAGACAGTGAGGAGGCGCGTGGTGGTCGGCCACCGCCGACGCACGAGGGAGCAAGGATTGAGGGCGGCGGCGTGAGGAGGAGGCGCACCAGCGTTGTTGATCGGCCTCCGGCGGTGCGCGGGGAACACCGGGATTGGGGGCGGCGCGGTGAGGAGGCGCACCGGCGCGTGGTGGTCGGCCTCCGGCTGCACGCAGGAGAGCACCGGGATGGGGGCGGCGAGGGACTACCTCTGATCCAGCGGCGGCAACGGCGAGAGCATCCGGCAGCGCGCATCGGGGACGGGATGGGGCGGTGTGTGGGCGCGTGTGCATGGTTGAGGCTGCGTTCGATGTATCTCTCGATCCCCTTTTCACGATAGCAACTGGGAGAGAACCGGGCTTGGATACGGATCGGGTAGGGTCGGGCCCTAGGATTAATTCTAAAATTACTTAATCTCCTTGTTTTAAGATTCGTGCAATTTTTAAAAAGGGGACCACCGGAGCACTTCTCATAATACTTTGCTCAATGGCTACTGTAAGAGCGGAAGGATAGATGACGGGCTAGCTCTTTTTAGAGAAATGGTTGTCAAGGATGTTAAACTTTGTGCTATTACATACAACATAATGCTGCATGGTTTATATCGAGTTGCAAGAACTTACGATGCAAAGGAGCTGTACATGAGAATGGTTGACACTTGACAGTGGAATTCGGTTGGAAGTCGACACTTACAACATAGTTATTGGAGGTCTTTGTGAAAATAGGCTTCTTGAGGAAGCGCTAACAATATTTCAGGGTCTACTTTCTAAGAATATTCAACTTGATATTGTTACTTTCAATACTATTATTGATGCCTTGTTCAAACATAGGCGGAACAAAGCTGCTATGGATTTGTTTGCTGCTATCCCATCCAATGGTTTGGTGCCAGATATTGTCACGTACAACATAGTGATGGTGAATCTCATAAAACAAGGGCTTCTAGAGGAGTCTGATAATCTAATTCTCGCCATGGAGAAGAGTGGATGTGCTCCAAACTCACGTATGCTCAATGCTGTTGTTAGGAGATTATTACTCAGAGGTGAGATGAGCCGAGCAGTGGTTTACCTATCCAAAATTGATGAGAAGAACTTCACTCTTGAAGCTTCAACTGTTTCGCGCTTCTTATATCGATTATCTCAGAGGGATATTATTTCTTATATCGATTATCTCAGAGGGATATTATGAGGAACATGTGAAGTTAATACCTGAAAAGTATCATTTTCTGTTGAAAGCCAGTAACAAATGAACCATTTTTCAGCGATTATTATGTCTATGATAATACTGCTTGGAATGTTTATTAAGGTATGGACTTACTTTCTAAGGCCAATATAGAAACAAAAGATACTTTTTATGTGACATGGGGAGAAGCTTCTAATCTTGCATTTTATTGTGAAATGTTAGTTATAGAAACAAAGATGTATTTTTATGTGACCTGGTGATATGCTTTTAATCTTGCATTTTATGTGAATTGTTAGTTATGCATCAGCATACTCTGTGAAGAATTATAAATTCATGCCATCTGCCAAGATGTATTAGTAATTCGTCTTGAATGGTTTACACAATCTAGGTTCTAACTAGAATTGTAGATCATTGCTAACTATTGTTGCTTGCGCCCCAGAATCCTCATCCCTGCATGGGGGACCTATCGGGCCATCTCCCGCATGAGCTGCTTGTCCAATACTGTGTTTTCAACTCATATATGCATATGCCAAATACCAAACAGTGATCAGATTATCATTATTTAAATTAGCGCCTTTGCTGTAAGTTAACAGGAAGGATCAAGCAAAGGGTCTTTTTTTTCTTATATGTAATGTTTAATGGTCGTGTGCCCAACGTAATTGAGGCATTCAAAGTGATATGTTGCTTGCTAGACATTGCAGACTACGAAGAAAGAGTAGATGTCTCTTAGTAAACTATTCATATTGGAAAATATGGTGGGTTAACTTTCCTAACCTTTCTTGAGTTACAGAGTACCTTACCTTCAGAGGTGATATTGGGATTATTTTTTGAAGTTTCATTTATTAGTT
Organism: Chloris gayana; assembly: GCA_031894775.1. Taxonomy (NCBI): domain Eukaryota; kingdom Viridiplantae; phylum Streptophyta; class Magnoliopsida; order Poales; family Poaceae; genus Chloris; species Chloris gayana. The sequence continues at coordinate 15,604 of JAUNZO010002636.1, forward strand.
TGGCAATTGATATACAGTGAACCAATTCCAAATAGTATTATATTTCATTGAGGTTTCTACTTCTGAAAATTTTATCATTAACGATTAGAATATCACTTTCATCTACGTTGAGGAATATCAGTTTGTTCACAATGTCTCCTGATATGGCATCAAGGGACCTGTTACTTCAGCTTTGTAAGGTTTGCTGCTACTTTTCCCTAGTCTATGTTTTCTGAGTTAAATTTTACAGCATTAACATTGATATCTATTCCAACAATGCTGCATTGATTACCTATAAATCAGTTAGGTGCTCACCCACCGTTCCCACCTATGTGCGGACGCGGATCACCTGACTTGTGGTGTTTTACTGCACACCTTGCAGTAGAGCTGCATCCACCGTTGGCTGCATCCGACGCTGCAGCTACTCTGCACTCTCTCTCAGCAAAATTACATAGACTTTTGCAGGCCCAAAGGATCCCAACACAGATCCTTTTAGGCCTTTTGCCTGCTTTTGCTAGGAACCGGACCCTGTGAACCTGTCTATGCAACTGAAATATTGCATCTATCTAAACTGAACTGAAGCTCTCCCAGCAAAACCAATAGGAATTCCCAGCAAAAATAATAGAAATGCTCAAAACAAAGTGGGTAAAAATTCATGCATAATTATCTTAAATTCCCAAGCATACAAAAGAAATACATCAACATTCAGCAGCTACCATTGAGGGCAAATGATGCATAAAGTACTGAATAACATTGAGCTAACACCAGTCAGTGCAATAACAGTTCTTCAGCATGAAGATCCGTACTTGAACTCTGCAAATAGAAATAACAAGTTAATAATACTTCCACATTTATGAATGCTAAATATATGAGTTTGTGAATGTCCACAAGGAAACATCACCGTTAAAAGTTGGGTGAATGAACTGATGACACGGTACTCTCCCAAATCATTCTTGCTCTCCCAGAAATCAGTGTCTTCTCCTACTTGTGTTTGTACACCATCATTCACTTCCTCTTCTATCTATCAACAGAAGACAAAGGTTTGAAGAAATTTGGTATTGAAAGTAGTAGATAATCTAATTTTATTCAATAACATACCACTGATTTCCCTACTTTTGATATAGTTGTACTCTGTACTTTTCTGTTTGTCTTGCGCTTCACCTCAAACCAATTTTTCTTTCTTCTACCACTTTTCGTCCGAATGTCCTTCTTCTTGAATCGTGCACGACTTAGCACAACATTTGGTGGCTGAACTTCCTTTTGAACTTGATAACATTTATTGGTAGTACTCGTACTTGCATTTTGATCTTCAAATTGCCTGCTAAGGTTGTCAAGTGTGTTGGCCACCGACGTTACACGTTCTTGAGAGTGGATTACTTGATCTGCTAAATTAAAAAATTTATATGCTAAAAATTTGTAGCAACGCATAGCATCGAGCTTCATATTTTCATTGATGGTTCTTCCCTGTGTGTCTTGTATATCTCCACACAACAGCATGGGTGTCTTTATTTTGATTCTAGGTTGCTTTCTCCTTGAATCAAACTCTTGTGATGAAAATGTCAAGGTGAGCTCAGCAATCGTGGGGAAGACAAAACTTGAAGAGGAATTTGCCCAACACAAGTCATGTAGGAGGTACGCACAGAGGCAAAAATCAGAAATTGATATCTATTTGGAAGAGGCTGCTGAGGATGATAATGGCGAGTTTGATATTTTGGCTTGGTGGAGGAGACATAGAGAAAAGTTCCCTGTACTATCAGCCATGGCACGCGACTTTCTTGCTATTCCTCTTAGCACTGTTGCTTCAGAATCAGCTTTCAGTTGCGGCGGGAGAATACTTGGAGATATAAGAAGTTCTCTAGTCCTTCGGATGCTTGAAGCCCTAGTCTGCACAAAAAGATTGGCTCTACAAGGAGAAGAATGATGTAGTTCAGCAGCCTGTACAGGAAGGATGAAGGTCACAGGTACTTAAATATTATATTTGAGTTTGAACCATACTTAAAGGCTGCTAAATTATGCTTTTGTGCTATGAGTCGCAACATGGTGCAACATATGTTTTTTTAGGCTTTGGTGTTACCTGTGTGCCATGTGCTTTTTAAGGTTCTGATCTTTAATGTTACAAAGCTACAGAATTGTGGGACAATTTACAGAATTGTGGGACAATTTTAAGTCTCAGATGCATAGTTTCAAAAATAACTAGTAATTTATGTTTTACATTGCAGGCAGAATGTAAAATTACATTTTGTGCTTCACTTTTCTATATTCTTTGTCTGATATAGGATAATTTTGCTCACAGATTGCTCTCAGATTGTGTGCCAGTTGCTCCCAGATTGCTCCCAGGATAAATTTATATGAAGTACCAGTTGCTCCCAGATTATTGAATAATTTTGCTGTTGCTCAGGGATGTGGTTACATTTGGAGCTGATTTAGATTCGGACCCTTATGATTCAACTTCATTTTAAACAAGTCTGTATGAATTGTTATGGAAAAAAAAACAAGTCTGTATGAATTGTAAATTGGATTCGAGTCTATGCATTTGTCAGTCTGAGCCTACGTGTTACTGTTTATCTTTATTTTTTTTTCATTTCCCATGACGATTGTTGCTTTCATGTGAGCCTATGTATTTTTCTTTACAAAAGAGGAGGAAGGTATCAGGTAAAAAAATGGACAAGGTAGCGTTCAGGGGAACAACCTACGTATTTCCCGTGGGCTGGAACCGTTTGCTCTTAATGGGTTGAAACCGGTTCCTCCTAGTGGGTTTGGTGTGGGTTGAGTTTTCTTTTTGTACAGTTTGGTTTGGTCTGGTTTACCGAATTTTTTTATTAACAATCGACTTTTTTAATTATTTAATATAAATAACCGTCCAATCTATAAAATTGTAAAAATAGTCGCTCTGTCGCCCGTTCTATCGGACGACAGGTACATATCGCCCAACGGACAGGCGACAAGTGTCACCGGTGGGACCCATCGTCCAACCAGTGGGCGACAGCAACCTATCGCCCACTGTTTGGAAGACAGGATCCATTCCCATTTTTATTTTTCGTTTTTTTCCTACCTTAGCTCTTAAGCCTCTAACGCTCGATTAAAAAATACTTTGGCAGCTCAAAAATTAATTCGGATTTTTTTTTGTGATAGAGTATACACTGGAGCACCCGTTTTAGCTTTGAAAAGTCCCAAATATGATGACAATTTTAAAATAAAATTTCTTAAATTAGGATAGTTGTTAAGAAATAATGATTTTTTTAAGTCATCCAAAGCTTCTTAAAAAATTATGAAAAAATGATCTAAATCCATTGGATCTATAGTAGTATCAACACCTATTTTTGTTAGGATTAGTTGTCTTTCTTAATTGCGAGTTATTTAAATAGTGTTCAAATTTGAATTTAAATTTAAAGTTTAATTGACCATATTTTGAAATTTAATTCCTCATAAGGTCTTATTTGGTAGTAATTAATATGATAACTGTTTATCTTTATTTCATTTTCATTTCCCATGACGATTGTTGCTTTCATCTGAGCCTATGTATTTTTCTTTACAAAAGAGGAGGAAGCCTACGTATTTCCCGTGGGCTGGAACCGTTTGCTCTTAATGGGTTGAAACCGGTTCCTCCTAGTGGGTTTGGTGTGGGTTGGGTTTTCTTTTTGTACAGTTTGGTTTGGTCTGGTTTACCCACATTAGCTGGTGGGCTGGGGTGGTTTGGGCTGACAATACTACGGAGTGTCGGTTTGGTTTGAGTTTCAGTTCGGTTTCCGGCACAAATTCATGTATCTTTGGTGCATTTTACTCTTTTCCTTTCCTGGCGCTTCCCAAGCCTACCTATACTGGTATAAGCCTTACCATCGTTTCTAAGATTCGGGATGGTAACCAGAACCTTCCGCACAAGCAGTTTTAGCTTGTAAGATTTGAAGGCTACATATGCGTGTATCAGGCTGTTTGGCATGATTGGCTAGTAGCTGGAGCGTACCATCTACACCGGTTCATTTCCCTAGCTAGAGGCAGCTTGCCTACCACTCGCCGGTGGTCGGAAGATTCCTTCCTAGGTAACAACTCCTCATCTAACTGTAATGACGCCAGAGCGAGCATTTTAAAGTCAAAACTATCAGAGATTGGATGGCTTCAAGATTCTCAAACGGGCAGATGACTTGTTTTTTATTGATGCATATATGTTGCGCTCCTGAGATGCCTTTGCTTGATGTTCAAGTTGGCACAAAGAATACTCAGAAGACATGTATAATGTCTGAACCTGGAATAGCAAAACAACGGCGGATGCCCTTGTATTTATGTACGGGACTACTATAAATACATGCATGGTTTCTTGTTTCGCAAAACCATACTAGTGCAAACTCATGCATGTTTGTTTTTCATGGGCTCAGCGGGTCAAAAAGCCAAGTAAAAGAAAATTTAACTGATACCATATAAATCCCCGTTACTGCCGCGGTGCAATTTTTTATTGGTAAAGTGGACAATCTCTTGTTCCTCGTTGGTTGTGTTGCCGGCGTCTCTTGAGATCTAGCTTCCAGGTTAGTGCTTTCAGAACCTCATGCTCTTTGTCCAATGCTTTTGGAACAATATAGATCTTCCTTTCCTCTTTCTCTACTTATTATTTCTGTCGGTCTTCTCTTTTCTCTTGTGTGTCACCTCCTCCTTCCGTTGCGATCTGATCAAGTTAGTAGGCACATTACCGCTGATCAAGTCACGTAAGTACATGTACATTAGCCAGCCTAGGCCAACCACTTAGATCCATCGCGACCGGGACTCTGAGCCAGCGTCGCGCGAGACCAAAGCGATGACCACGAGCCGGACCCTACGACCCCCTGCCTTAATTGGCAACATCGAGCGCTGCACGGAAGCGGGCCTTGGTGAAGCTCCACGCGGCGTGTTGCATGACGATTGCCGCGAAGGCCCTGCTGGAGGCCGTCGACGGTGTCCATGCATGAGTGCGGCACGGCGGCGCACGAGCGGCGAAGGCCCTGCTGGAGGCCGTGGAAGTACAAGTCGTCGGGCTGCGCGACGAAGAGGCGCTACCAGAGCACGGAGGCCGGGCACCACCCGAAGCTGCCGTTAACGTGGGCCATGCATGGCGGCGGCGCGGTGCTCGAACTCGCCGCGAATCTTGGCCGCCAAGATCACCGCACGAGTCACGACCGTTTCGCGGGCGACAAGCCGTTGTTGTTTTCGTTGTCGTGGGCGTGACCGTTCTCCATCGTCGGCGCGGAGTGGGCGGAGCCGGACCCGAGCTCTAGGCCTTGGCCCACGGGCCTCAGCCGGGGCGCCAGGATTCGTCATAGGCCAGGTCACCGACTACACTGAATCCAATCAAGTGTGCGTAGGAAGATGCTATTTTTTTAAAAAAGAAAAACAAAATACCTGCCTCCGCTTTAGCTTCTCCGGTTAAGAGCGTTTAAGACATATCCGTAGCATAGCATGATATCCGTAGCGTAGCATGGACACTTTTGCTAGTATATACTGTATGTACTTATTATTCTTGACACTGTACGTTGATAACCATGAGATATATTCAATATAGATATTGATGAAAGACGACTAGTTACCTTTTGTTTCGATGAAGAAAAAAATCCGCCCAAGACTAACACCTGTCTATCCAAGACGGAGCTCCAAATCTCTTACCAATACGGAACGACCTATACTTAGACCGATCTGTGGAAGTCATCGGTACATCGGTCCAATGAGGCTCATTAACAGCTCCGCGTGATGGCCAATGAAAATAGTTGCGCCAAAGCTTATGTCAACATTTTGTTTAAATTGTGTCCACATTTTCAGAAAACTACGTCAATATTTTACAAAGAAATATTAGTACATATAAAATGTTGAAACAATATATCTAAAATGGCAATGAAAAATATTTCAAAAATACTAAAAAAATATTCATATTGGATCTCATTTTGTAGAATTAATTCTAAAGAACACGTAGGATCAAATAGATTCAAAAACGAATCCATAGTTTGGGAGAAAAATGTGTTTGAGTTTCGTAACCCTTTCTTTTTCTCCCACCTCCAACTACGATCCAATCAAATTGTAACACGTGATAGTAATATATACAAAACTAAATATAGAGTGTTCTAGGTATAGGATTTTCTTACCAATACGTACCTTTTTGTGCCCGGACCGTGCCGGGCCATGCCGCCCGTTTGGACACCACGTCGTCGGGGCGGGCGCAATGTGACTGGATTAGTGGCTCGCGGCCTGTCGAGGGACTGGTGGCGGTAGGTCGGGGAAAGGAAACCGCGTGCGGCCCAGAAAAGAGGAAAAGGGAAAGGGAGCTGGGCCAGGAGGAAAGGTTTCGACCTAGTCAAGGGAGAGTTGACGTAAAAAAAACCCTAGACAAGGGAGAGGGAAAATAAAAATTTTAACCAATTTCTAAATTGAAGAATTCAAACAAAATCTTAATCAACTCCAAATTGAATCAAATATATTTGAATGAACTCTGGAAATTCAAACTAAGAATTTAGCAAGCGTGTTTAGCAATTCTATTTTTCATGTGTATCTAGAAATTTCCATTTTTATTTTGGATCTGAATCTACAAAGTTGAACTTTTATTTTCCAAACCTAGATTGAGCCCTGTTAATTGTAGAAAATTTCTCGGAGTGATTTACTAAATGTGTTACAATTTGGGATGTGACAAATGTTAGCCCATGTTGCAATGAAAAAGTCAACAAATCCTTATATTCTTGGACGGAGGGAGTACGTAGGAAGATGCTATTTAAAAAAAAAAACAAACAAAATACCTGCCTCCGCTTTAGCTTCTCCGGTTAAGAGCGTTTAAGACATATCCGTCGTAGCATGGACACTTTTGCTAGTATATACTGTATGTACTTATTATTCTTGACACTGTACGTTGGTAACCTTGAGATATATTCAATATAGATATTGATGAAAGACGAGTAGTTACCTTTTGTTTCGATGAAGAAAAAAATCCACCGAAGACTAACACCTGTCTATCCAAGACGGAGCTCCAAATCTCTTACCAATACGGAACGTCCTATACTTAGACCGATCTGTGGAAGTCATCAGTAGATCGGTCCAATGAGGCTCATTAACAGCTCCGCGTAATGGCCAATGAAAATAGTTGCGCCAAAGCTTATGTCAAATTTGGTTAAATTGTGTCCACATTTTCGGAAAACTACGTCAGTATTTTACAAAGAAATATTGAAACATTATATCTAAAATGGCAATGAATTTTTTTCAAAAATACTCAAAAAATATTCATTTTGGATCTCATTTTGTAGAATTAATTCTAAAGAACACGTAGGATCAAATAGATTCAAAAACGGATCCACAGTTTGGGAGAAAAATGTGTTTGAGTTTCGTAAACGTTTCTTTTTCTCCAAACTTCAACTACGCTCGAATCAAATTGTAACACGTGATAGTAATATATTCAAAACTAAATATAGAGTGTTCTAGGTATTGGATTTTCTTACCAATACGTACCTTTTCGTGCCCGGACCGTGCCGGGCCATGCCGCCCGTTTGGACACCACGTCGTCGGGGCGGGGCGCACTGTTGCGAGCTGCGTAATAGCAGGCGGAGCAATGGCAATGTGACTGGATTAGTGGATCGCGGCCTGTCGAGGGACTGGTGGCGGTGGGTCGCGGGAAAGGAAACCGTGTGCGGCCCAGAAAAGAGGAAAAGGGAAAGGGAGCTAGGCCAGGAGGAAAGGTTTCGACCTAGTCAAGGGAGAGTTGACGTAAAAAAAAAACCTAGACAAGGGAGAGGGAAAATGAAAATTTTAACCAATTTCTAAATTGAAGAATTGAAACAAAATCTGAATCAACTCCAAATTGAATCAAATAAATTTGAATGAACTCTGGAAATTCAAACTAAGAATTTAGCAAGCGTGTTTAGCAATTCTATTACGATCGTGTGTTGGTGGTCTGAAACGAACCACGCAATATCGATCTCTTTACGCGTTAATTATAATCTGATTACATATTCTAATGATTCCTAACGTACCTGCAACACTACTTGACCATTCAGGATGATGCCAAAGTGGAAGCTCGAGTTCCAGGTCCGTCCAAAGTTTCCCATCATCAGTGGGGAGAATATCAGGGATGGCAACGGCAACCCGCTGCAGGTGATCCTCGTGGACACAGACACTGGCAAGCCATCGTCGGTTCTCCCGAAGGACGTGCTGCGAATTGAGTTGGTCCCTCTGTTAGCTAACTTCCCGCGGGACAGCTGGGATGCGAACGATTTCCAGAGGGGCATTGTGGAAGGGAAGCACCCGGTCCTCGCTGGCGAGCACACACCAACAATGTGGGATGGGCATGCCACCGTGAACGAGCTCATGTTCACGGACGATTCCCTGAATTGTGGCTGCACGTTCCGCATTGGTGTGCGCGTTGTGCCATACTCGTACCGCGGCGCTAGGATCCTTGAGGGAATGACTGACGCCTTCATGGTCAGAAGCCGCAATGTTTACGAGCTGCACTGCCGTAAAAACTACGAGTGGCAACTGGCGTTCCGGAGCCAGCCGCGGCTCCCGATCTACGTCGGCCGCCAGATCACGGACGTCGTCGGCAACCCACTGGAGGTCATCCTGGTGGACGCTAAGACCGGGTTGCCATCGGCGCTCCCGATGATGATGGATGAGCTGCACGTCGAGCTGGTCACGCTCGGGCGTATGGAGGACGACTGCTGGTCGCTGCTTGACGATGACTGGTCGGATGACGATTTTCAGAGGGACATGTACCTCTCCGGCGACGTCAGGCTCACCATGAAGGACCACGGGCGCGTCACCGTCAACGAGCTCCAGCTCACCAAGAGTCCGTACATGTTTGAGGACGCCCACATCGGTGTGCGCATTGTGCCGGGCAGCTATAACGGCCCCGGCAGGATCCGCCAGGGCATGACTAACATCCTCGAAATCCAAGACAGCCTAGAAAGGGACGTGGAGACGAAGCGCTTCCCTCCTGGCCTTGGTGACCAAGTCTGGAGGCTCCAATGCATCTCGTGGGGAGGATCGTCTCACCGGAGGCTGGCGCAGAACAACGTCAGGAACGTTCAGGATTTGCTCACGATGCTAGCAGTGAAGCCTGACGAGCTACACGCGGTTGGTTGATTTGGTCGAGCTAACCTAGCTAGCTACTAGCTAGTTGTTGTTGTATATACATCCTCGATCGATGGTGTTGCGCTGCGGGCTCTAATTGATCGCTCATCTCTTTTGATCGAGTTAACACAGATAGTGGGCGACGGCATGGAGAAGATTATCGAGCACGCGAGGACCTGCGACTTCCCCGCGACAAGGTGTACGCCTACAGCACGGCGCAGGCCACCATCTACGTGAACCCCATCTTCGACCTCGTCAAGGTTGAGTTGGGCGGTGTGGAATGCCCACTGCAGCAGCTGGACGACGCCCAGAAGGTGAGAATTCCTTGGCAAAAACAAAAACTGACATTAATTTTCGATATATATATATATATTTGCCTGCTCCTCCATTTTGCAGCTCAAAAATTAATTAATTGTTTAACTTTACAATCTAACTCGTATGTTTCGTTAAATCACAGAGACTCGTGCAGCAGGCGATGCGGGAGGCGTACGAGCACCGCAACAGTCTCCAGGAGGTGAAACTGACACTGAAGCTGGTGTTCAGGAACCAGCCACGGCTCCCGATCCACACCGGCAGCAGGATCCTGGACGCCACGGGCAGCGCGCTGGAGATCATCCTCGTGGACGCGGAAACCGGATCGCCCGTCTCCATGGAGCTGTTCATCGCACTTGTCCCGCTCTCAGGGGACTTCCCGCTGTACGAAGCGTACTGGTCCGCCGAAGAATTCCACCAGGCCATCGTGGAGGGGCGCCAGGTTGGTGAACCACTCCTCAAAGGCATCAATGGCTGCTCGCCCTGGATGAGGGACGGGCGCGTCAGCTTGGAGGATGAGGAGCTCCGGTTCACGGACGACTCCTCCTGGATCAGCTGCCGCAAGTTCCGCATCGGCGCGTACGCAGTGCGGAGACGCAGGGGCGGTGACTCCCTCTGGATGGTTGAGCCGGTGACCGAGATTGTTGCGGCGGCCTTTACCGAGGCCTTCGAGGTCAGTGATCTGAACCGGAAGCACTATCCTCCCGTCCTCGGCGACCCCGTCTGGAGGCTGGAGATGATCGACAGGGATGGAGAGTTCCACAACAACCTGACGAACAACAACGTCGATTCTGTCCAAGAGTTCGTCAGGATGCTATCTGTCAAGCCTGACGAGCTGCGCGCTGTTAGTTCCATCTTAATCATCATCTTATATATGTACATCGATCGGGATGGACAAGCCATTAGCTGCATATAACTTTATTAATTATGATTGCTCTTTTTTTTCCGACGAACTAACGAAGCACAGATTGTCGGCGACGCCATGACAGACAGATTGTGGATTGTAACGGCCGGCCACGCCTGGTTCTGCGAGCCCGGAGATATGGTGTACATGTACACCGGGGCGAACGGCACCATCTACATTGACTCCATCTTCAGCAAACTCCTCAAGATCGAGATCAACGGTCTGGAATGTCGGCTGGATGGACTCAACGAAAACGATCCCGACGAGGCCCTTGTGGCCGAAATGGTAAGTCCATCGTGTGCCTGTTTGAGCTAGCTAGCTACTCATCAGAAAATCAATTTTATGAATCGCGTGTAGAGGATCGCCCGAGGGCTAGTTCTGGAGGCGTTCGAACACCGCCATGGCCTCCAGGAGGTTGAAGCGGCCATGGACGAAGACCGCGTTTGCCGCGTTGACTACCTGCTGTTCCGTACGTATCTCAACTGATCGATGCATGTTCGAGCGCTTGGAGGATATCCTAGCTAGCTTCATTTTTCCTTCACTAACCTCTTGGGCATCTAGCAGAGACCGAACGTTACGTGCATCTGGATCTCGACGATGAGGTTGACGTCCACATCCAGTAACTTGCCCAGGTCGACAAGGGTTCCCGTTCCCCAAGCTGCCATCCAAGCCAAACGGACAGTACTTCTACTTCTTAATATTTTGTGTTTTGCAACATTCATGTGTCGATAAACAAACGACGTTGTAAAAACTAGATTTCTTTGGGCTGGATCTTGTTTGAGCTTTTGCCTGAAAAACTGCTTTTTCCAATATTTGGCCGTTGGATTTTGCGACTGGCTTTGGAAATAATATTTTTCCTATTTTCTATATACACAACAAGTCCAGAAAAACAACTAAAATTTATTGTATTTTGCTATTGGATCTCAAGGATGCCTGCTTTTTGCAACCCTGTTCGTTTCTTTCCCTGGTTTTCATTGCTTTTTAGATGGAAAGCCAACAAAAGCTAAAATAAACAGGCCTTTTAGTACCCTAGTAAAAAAATGTTGGGCTAAGTCTCTACTCGTTAATAAGTTCGATGAAAACGTCAACGCCCACAACCAATAGGAATCAATTCTCTTTTGGAGTCTGATTCCGTTTCACGCCGTACATCGTCTACCGATCGAGTTCGTGTCGACTAATTAAGGTCGTTAGGTGTCTCGAGTACGTTGTATAACTTGATCCCTATTGGTTAGCTGTATTTCTAAAACAGAAGTTACATAACTTCGATTCCGACTCATGATTTCACGTATAATCGATTAGCATGTTGTCTTTTTATCGAAAAACGCAGGAGAGCTACGCTTCGTTGTATTAATAGAAGAAGAGTTTTGAGCAACAAGACAACACGACACCACAAAACACACACACACACACACACACAACAGAACTCACAAACACACACACACACACACTCACAAATAAACAAACCTTCCACACAACTGCACATCACAGGGGTCCTAAATGAACAGGGGGACAGCATCCACTACCCTTAACTTTCCTCATGGACATCTAGACCCGAGAGACCTTTTGCTCCTGCTAAAGACCACAAACTTTTCTCCTCACCAGCCAAGACCAGAGCTGTAGCCATGTTTGGGGCACGCCCGTTGAAGACACAGTCATTGCGGTGCCTCCACAAGGTCCAAGCTCCCAGGATGATGATGGAGTTTAACCCTCTCTGAAGTTCCCCTGCTGCCTGGGATGAGGCCCAACTCCACCATTCTTCAAAGTTTTGATTGCTAGGCTGGGGTGAGAGTGTTCTGCACCCAATTTGGCTCAAAAGTATATGCCAAAAATGTCTTGCAAAAGCACACCCAACCAGCAGATGATGAATCGTTTCATTCTCTTGGTCACAAAGAGGACAACATTCTGGATGTGGTAGGTTCCTACGCGCCAACCGGTCTGCCGTCCAACAACGGTTGTGTGCAGCAAGCCACATGAAGAAGCTGCACTTTGCAGGTGCCCAACTTCTCCAGATACGCTCCCAAGGCTCAAATTGCACTGATCCCTCGAACTGAACCAAATACGCTGATTTAGCAGTGTACTGTCCCGAACTTGAGAGCCGCCACCGGTGAACATCTTCCACCCCGGGTTGGACTTGGATATCCAGAATGGTGTTGCTTAAAGTGATGAACTCTAGGATCACCTCAATAGAAGCCACACCATGTAAATCTTGTATCCATCTCATTCCATTTACTGCTTCATGGACCGTTCTCTTATTGCGGATTCTCTTGGGAACCATTGAATGGATCAGTGGGGAGAGGTCTTCCAACCTTTGTCCCAATATCCATCTATCCTTCCAAAAAAGTGTGTTTCTGCCATCTCCAACTTCAGTCTGAACTGCCATTGAGAGCAAAGCTTCCACACATGGACTTGTTTGCAAAGGCAAGTTAGCCCAAGGTTTGTTTGGTTCTGTCTTTTTGAGCCATGGCCATCGTACTCGAAGTGCTCTTCCCAGACTTTTCAGATCAGCAATACCCAGTCCACCAAGCTCCTTTGGTCTCGTCACCTTAGGCCAAGCAAACAGGCAATGTCCTCCATGTGCTTCTTTTCGACCTCTCCACATGAAGTTTCTTAGGATCTTTTCCATGGCTTTGATTGTCCAGGGAGGGAAGTCAAGAGCCATAGCATGGTAAATTATAGTTGCTACCATCACAAACTGCACCAATACTGTCCTTCCTGCTCTTGTTAGGAGATCAGCCTTCCAACCGGGCAAGAGGTCAGCCAGACGGTCAATGAATGGCTGCAGCTGGGCCTTCGTGAGCTTCTTCAAGGATAGAGGCAATCCAAGGTATTTTATGGGGAAATCAGTGAGCGCACAAGGCAACAACTCCTGCAGCAAGGTTGTGTCCTGAGGCAAGCACTGGATCGGAGCAACGCTGCTTTTTTGTACATTTGTACGCAGTCCTGTGGCTGTCCCAAACAGCTCCAGCACGGCCAAGGTGATTTCAATGTCGCTTGCTATTGGCCGAAGAAATAACACAACATCATCAGCATAAAGAGAGAGCCTATGCTGAATAGAGCGGGATGATAGAGGTTGGAGTAGGCCATCATCCGATGCCTTGGTTATCATGAGATTCAGAGTGTCCATTACCAAGATAAACAACATCGGGGAGAGAGGGTCCCCTTGCCGTAGCCCTCTGCGGTGGGTAATGAATTCCCTGGATTGCCATTTAGAAGTATTTGGGTAGATGAGGTTGAGAGCAACCCACTGATAATATCACGAAAGATTCTCCCAAAGCCAAGCTTCTCAAGAACTTCCATGAGAAATGGCCAAGACACTGAATCAAAGGCTTTCGAGATGTCTAACTTTAACAAGATTCTTGGTTTTTTCTGAGCATGGAGGAATCTCGCTGTTTGCTGCACTAGCATGAAATTATCCTGAATAAACCTTCCTTTGATGAAAGCGCTTTGGTTATTGGATACCATGGCATCAAGTTTTGCAGCAAGCCTACAAGCTAGAATCTTTGTGATAAGCTTAGCGAAGCTATGTACAAGACTTATTGGCCTGAAATCCTTGGCTTCCAGCGCGTCTTCTTTTTGGGAATGAGGGTGATGAAGGCCGAATTGAGTAATCTGAAGTTCCTAAAGTCTCTTCTCCAAACCGCGGACACAGCCGCCATGATGTCCGATTTGATGATGTCCCAGCAAACCTTGTAGAAGCGCCCTGTATACCCATCTGGCCCAGGTGCCTTGTCTGCAGGAAGTTGCTTTATGACATTCCATACTTCAAGTTCAGTTATAGGGGCCTCCAGATCCTCAAGCTCAAAATGTTGGATCCCAAGTGCCTCAAGATCAAGAGTTTGCTGCCGCTCTTCTCTGGTCCCAATGAGATTAGAGTAGAAACTATGGAGCACTTCGGCTTTTTCCTCATGAGCGGTGACCACCCGGTCTTGATCTTTGAGTTTTGCAATGAAGTTCCTCCTCTGTCGATGCCGAGCATGAAGATGGAACAATTCAGTGTTCGCGTCACCCTCCCGCAGCCATGTGATACGCGATCTGATCCTCGCAATTGTGCGCATCAGGGAAGCAAGAGCAAGTGATCTTTTCTTCAGGTTGTTCCTTAGCCAGATTTCAAAAGAGTTCAACTGTCTATTATCTTGAGCAATATCGAGCTGGTGCAGAATTTCTCTTGTAAGCTCAAGTTGTGCTTTGAAGTTTCCAACCCTAGAGTCACTCCAGCTCTGTAGTCCTTTTGCAGTAGCTTTGAACTTCAAAGAGAGAGTCTCGAGGGGGCAGGCAGTGCGCTGTACCGATCCCCAAGCTTGCTCAACGGCTACTCGGAACCCCTCAAACTTTGGCCAGAAGGATTCAAAGCGAAACCGCTTCTTGCCCTGCTTGTTATCCCGCAGGCCTAGCAGCAATGGGCAGTGGTCCGAGTCCTCAGATGCATTACTTTGGAGTAGGCATTCTGGGAAAATCATCTCCCAATCAGTTGTACAGAAGACTCGATCTAACTTGACAAGAGTTGGGGAAGCCGACAAGCTAGAGCTTGTCCAGGTAAATTTCCGGCCATGAAGGGGAAGCTCTTTGATGGCAAGATCATCAATAAGTCTTCTCAATCTACCCATCATGGCTCGGTTGAGATTAAGGTTGTTCTTGTCCTCATCCTTGTAAATTATGTTGAAATCCCCACCTACTAACCACGGACCTGTGCAGAAAGATCTCACAGTTCTCAATTCCTGGATGAAGGCAATTTTTTCCTCGTTACCTTGTGGTCCATAGACGCAAGTCAACCACCAAGGATCACTATTATCAGCCATGAACTGAATTGAGACGCTAAAAACGTCCACTCTGGTTGCTAGGACAGCACCAAGCTTGGACTTCCAAGCAACTAACACTACAAGAAAAATGGCCTCTAGGCACGTTTATATTGCTACGTTTTTGTAAGCGTGCCTACATAAGTAGCTAGACACACTTTTTGACACGATTTTGAGAATGTGTCAACATGACATGCTCTTAGAGACGCTTTAACGTAAATAAAACGATAAACACGTTTTTTGACATGCTTTGTAAAACATCACAAAGTGTTACGATTTTAGACACGCTTTGAACCATCGGTATCCAACGTAAAGACGTTTGTTGACATGTTTTAGAGGGAATCTCAAAATGATATGGGATTGAGAGATGCTTTAATCGTATCCCACGACATCAGACACGTTTGCTAACACGTTATTGAAATCGTATAAAAAGTGAGATGATATTAGACACGTTTTTATCGTATCTACCCTCGTTTAGAGACATTTTTGACATGCTATTGAAAATCCTAGAGACGTTAATGCACTAAGAGAACATGCATATAAAACAATATATGGTCAAAGAATGTCAACTTTGTTTCCTAGGTGAGTTGGTTAGATGAGCTTGTAGAAAATGACGAAGTCGCAGGTTCAATTCCTACTAATTGCATGAATAAGTCAATCGTTTAGAACAAGTTTTACAAGAATATTTTTTTGATGCATTGTATACAATGTGTCTATATTGATAGAAACACAGTCTAAACGTATCAATAAAATCGTGTCTAAGATTATTAACATGTCACAAAACGTGTCTACTATAATACATACAACGCATTCGTGAAAACGTATCTATAAACATATCTATGCTTTATAGCATCTCTATTAAACATCTTATACTTCAATAGACATGTTTTCAAAAATCATATTTACCAAGCTTTGACACGGCACGTTCGGAGACGCCTCGGACACGATTTATGAAGACGTCTCTATTTTTTGATTGAGACAAAATAAACGTATCTAGACATTAAATAAAATGTGTCTACAGGGAGTGTTTTCTAGTAGTGTAACACTCCACCACTAGCACCAACAGACGGGAGATAAACAAAGTTATTATCAAATTCAGTGCCAAACATAATTTCTAGAAGATTAGCATGTTGTCACGTCTGCTTCTTCGACGAGAAGCCAAACGCACGGGACAACGTCCCAACAGACTAGCATTTTTCCGACGAGAAGCCAACGCACCACGCCTGTAAAAATGAGTCCACTTTCGCCCCTCTTAATGTTGCGTAATAATTGGACCACTTGGCTGTAAAAATGGCAAAACGTGGACATCGGCGTCGCCAACCGCGTGCAAGGCAGCACGCTGTGCTGATGTTGACATACACGGAGATCGGGACAGCACAGACGATCTCTCAAATCCTATCGTACGCTAGCAGCTACCGGCCATTGTCTCTGCCAAGATGAACACATATTGACCTCGTGAAGATTGATAGTCAAAGTTGAGCCTACTCACAATTAGCATAGAGACCCATGATGTTTCTTATCTTTAATCCAAACAAGCCTGCATCCCCATATTGATCACTTGAGTTCACTACAGTAGTCTACATATTGTACATAATAACTAACACCTCTCATGGTACATCTTAATTGTCCGTAGAGATTTATAGTTATTTATTTGTGTTGACGTTCTGTTGAATTGGCTACTTATATTAACTGATCGATTTATTATTAGAAGTATATTTCTTTGTTCTTATTCTTAGAATGACAGTGTCATCGGATGACAATACTTATCAGAAGTATGATTCTTACTTTCTTTACATTCTACTCACTGTGTTGTTTGGTGGTCTACAGCTCCGTTTGTTATAAACACAAAGAAGTAACAAAAAATAATTTGTTATAAACCCGTAGCAACGTAGGGATATCTTGCTAGTTATGTATATGGGCAAACATAAACTGACAAATATTTTCTTGTATCGATAAACAGAGTTAGATTACACCCAAAACACAGAGCACTGTCAATGGCATTTGTCGGTGTGTGAGTACACCTCCAAATGGGGGCCCGTCAAGGCTCCCTTGGGTTAGGCTCGGGGAAGAACGGATATGCTCGCGCGTTAGCGTGGATGATCCAAGTGAGGAAGAACACCGAGAGTTATCCGAGGTTCGGGCCGCGAAGTGCGTAATACCCTACGTCCTGTCTTTTTTATGTGTTCAAAAGAAAAGCCTCTATTACATGGGGGTATCCCCTCCTTTTATAGGGCAAGGAGGGAGTACTATGCAAGTACCGGGGAGTACCCGGACACCCGATGGGGGTCCGGTCCCTCCTCGCATGTTCCGACACGATCCTGACATAAATCCGTTGCGATCTTTGTCTCTTGGTTCGCGTTCCCAATCTTTCCCTTCCCATTGGCCGAGAGCCCTCCCGGCACTGTAGTTACGCGGCTTCCCGAGGCGCGGCGCACGGGGAAGGCGCGCGCACGTCTGGTCGGGCCGCGGCGTCGCCGAAGACCATCGAGTGCCGCATTAACTCCGGGTAGTTGGGGCGCCGGAGGAAACTACCGCGAAGCTTCGTCCTCCCTCCGGCGCTCCCACTCGCTCCGGCTTCCGCGGGACTCGTGGGCTTCGTGGCTTCGTGGACTTCATGGCTTCGTGGGCCTCATCTTCGTTTGTGGGCCGAAAGTAGCCCGTGCGCGGTTAGGGGGACCCCAATCCCCCTACACCGACAGGAGCCCCCGGCCCCGGTCGGCTGACCCGCGGGGTCGGAGCAGGGATTGGGGCCACCCGTCGGTGCCCCGTGAGGCTTGGGTAGCTCCGGGCGCGGCTTTCGGAAGGGCGAAACCGCTTGGGCTACCGGGGCACGACGCCCCGAGGCGTCGCGTCGCTTCGGTTCGCGTGCCGTGGGCCCGCCCGGCGCCTGCGCTCAAGTAGTGGGAGGGCCGGTTGCTCGGGGCACGTCTCCCACTTCGCCCCTTGCCTCCCGCCTTCTCGGCTTCTCTCTCGCCGCTGCGCTCCCCTTCGCCTTCTTCTTCGCCGATCCGCGCCGCCGCTTCCGTCACCGTCGTCACGCGCCGTCAAGATGGGCCGCGGAAGATCCTCCCCCGCCGCAGCAGCTCTCGCGCGCGCTCGCCGTCGGCGGACGCCCGCCAACGGCGCGGTTGCCCGACGCCGGGGTTGACATGTCGCGGCTTTCGCCCTTCCTTCCGGTGGACGGTGATAGGGCCGTTCGCGTCGGGGGCCTTTGCCGCCGCCGACCGGAGGGCTGGAGATCCTCCACTTCGTGACCTTCGTCGTCGCCGGCGCCGTTCCCCCGCCTTCTCCGATTTCTTCCTGGAGGTGCTTCGGGAATATGGGATCCGCATGGCGCACCTCACGCCGAACGCGGTCGCGGCGGCGGCCGTGTTCGCCCATCTCTGCGAGGGATTTGTGGGGGTGCCGCCGTGGTTCCCCATCTTCCGAGCGCTACTTCAAGATGACGCTCACCAATGCCTCGGAGGTGATCGGGTGCGTCCGGCTGACCGCCGGCCCGACGGCGGGTACATAGAGTACTCGCCCGGTAGCAAGGTGGAGGCGTGGAAGAGGGCTTGGTTCACGGTGCCGTACGAGAAGGATCTTCGCCGCCTCCGCGTCCCGCCGGTCCCGGCCCGGCACTTGGCCGTGCGGGACGCCGTGCCCCGACTTCCCGAGGGCATGATGCACGTGGTCGACCGGATCGCGGCGCTCGCCGCGGCTGGTGCGGCCTCGCGCGGGGTGGTGCACGACTTCCTCGAGCGCAACATCGCGCCCCTTCGCCGGAGATCGGTCCCGTCATGGCTGTGCCGGGACTTCAACTTCGCCGGCCGCACGCGCACGGGGCGGGCTCCGACCTGCCGAGGCCGCGAGCGGTTCGCCTACTCGACGCCGGCCGGGAAGAAGTGGCCCGCCTCCTTCACGTGCCGGAAGGTGCCGAGCCCCTCCATCGGTCGGTGAACAAGCGCGCCGTCCTTGACGAGCATGCCCCGGCGGGGCCGCTCGGGTTTCTCAACGCGAACCCGACTCCCGCCCCGGCCTCCGGGTGCCGGGGTCGCACCTTCCTCCGACCCGGGTGCGACGGTCGCCCCTGGAGGTGCCTCCGGGGCTCGGGCGGCAGCCCCGGCGCTGCGAGGCCTGCTCCGAGCGCGCGGGACAAAGGCAAGAGGAAAAGGTCCCCGTCGCCTTCCTCCTCCGACTCTTCGGGCCCGCCTCCGCACCACGAAGCGGGCCCGGCAGGCTCGCCGGCGCCGGTGACGGGGGCCGCCCCGCGAGAGAGGTCTCCTGTAGCCGCACCGGTGCAAACGGCCGGGTGGACACGCGACGGGTAGGTGTGCTTGGTATGGTGCACTTCGTCTCATCGTAGGGCTGATGGTTGCGAGGTGCGTTCGATTTGCATTGTCTGCGGGACTGTCCGGATCGAGCTGGACCCGGACTTGGTCCCTTTGGATCCCAAGGCGGCCGGTGCGGCTCCGGTGGCCGGGTCGGAGGATGACACGGGAGGGCGACGGACGCCCCTGAAGAGGTGGCCGCTGGTGCCCCGAGGAAGGGGTTGCGGACGGTCCCGCGGAGGTGGCCGCGGGTGCCGCCGGAGAGGAGGCCGCGGGTGCTCCGAGGAGGTGGCTGCGGATGCCGCCGAGGAAGAGGCAGCGGGTGCCTCTGCCGGTGCTGACTTCGGCTGGGTGTCGCCTTCTCCTGCCGTGGACGTGCCGGGTGCCTTCCCGATCGGCGCTGCCGGGCGTCCGCCACGCCCTTCCACCCCGCGGCCGGGTGCCGGCGCCGCCAGCCCTATAGTCGTTGGAGGGGAATGACTCCCCTCCGCGCGTCCGGTCGGAGCCGGGTACGGTGGGCGGCGGAGACACCTCGTCGACCGCCGCCGCCGGTAGGGGCCGCGGGCGCGGCTGGACGCGGCCGGAGCGGGTCACCTTCGGGTCGCTGCGGCGGTACGGGTCGCCACGGGATTGGCGATGTGATCGGGGAGGCCACCCGGTCGCTTCTTGCCATGAAGGCGGCCGTGGAGGAGGCGGACGCGTCCCTGGAGGACCGGGAGGCCGCGGCGGCCGGCGCGAGGCGGAGGTGGCGGAGGCGCGGCGGTCCCTGGAGACGGCGGTGAAGCTGGCCCGGCAGCAATATCAGCGCCGTATGGAAGAAGTTCAGCATGAGCTGGACCAAGCTGCTGGGATCGGCGACCGGGCCGCCGAGAAGCTGCGTGACGCGAAGGCCCGCGAGGCTGAAAGCGTGAATCGTCTCCAAAGCGTCCTGGAGCGGGAGCGCGCTGTGCAGCTTCGCGGCGCGCAGGCTGGAGGAGGCGGAGGCCCACATGGACCTCCGCGAAGCGGCCGTAACCCGCCGGGAGGTGACCGCGGCGGCCCGCGAGGAGGAGGCGAAGGAGCGGGCCGGCGCGCTTGCCCTTCGGGAGGCTGCGGCGGGCGAACGGGAGCGGGCCGTCGGAGCGGCCGAGGCGCGGGTGCAGCGCGCCGGTGATTCCTTGGTTGCCCGGGAGGCGGCGCTTCGGGGCGCGAGGGCGCCCGGCTTCCGGGAGGAGCAGGTCCGGCTTCGTGAGGACGAGGCCGCCGTCCGGAGGGAAGCCTTGGAGACGGAGGCGGCCCGTCTCGCTCGGGCCGAGGAGCAGGTCCGCGGCCTCGCCGACGGGCTGGTGCATCGCGTCCGCGAGGAGGCTCTCGCGAGAGGCCCGGAAGGCCTTCGCCGTCGAGCTGAAGGCGATGGAGAAGAGCCGGGATGAGTACCGCCGGCAAGCCGAGCGGTTGGAGGCCCGGCCGAAGAAGTCGGGTCGCGGCTCTTCCGCCGCGGCTGATGGTGATGACCTCCGGCGGCAACTCGCGGAGGCGCGGTCCCGGCTCGAGGAGTCCGAGCTTCGGCGTGTTGAGCTGAGCGAGCGGGCGACCGAGGCGGCCACGGCGGCGCGGACGCAAGCGGAGATCGCCGCCGAGGTGCACCGGGCCGTTTCGTCGGCATTATTCCGAGGCGGGTCTGCCTCGTCTTCCGGAGCCTCTTGACCGCGGCCCGAGTGGGTATGCGTACGCCATGCGGGGGTGGTTGACTCTCCGAGCAGCCTGAATACCGGGTGGCGGAGGTCCTGGAGGATGAGGGGCGGCAAACCATAGCCGCGGCCCTGGAGGAGGTGCTGGCGAACGCCCTGGTCCTTGTGCCCGGGTTCCCGCTGCTAGCCGTGGTGAACGGCGATGTCCCTGCGGGCGAGCATGACATGGCTAAGGCGCAAGCTCATGCCGTCGCGCGCGCCTTCGCGGAGAGCTTCAAACGCGGCTAAGTGCCGGCTTCCTCCGCTGCGTGTGGTTTCCTGGCGCACTGTGCCCCCTTTTGTGTTGTTGTTTTTTTTTCCAAACCTATGTCCCTGTACGTACAGCAAGTAGTTCAAGTTTAACTTATCGTTGTGAATGGATAGCTTAAACCCACTGTTACGTTTGTTACGTGCGAATGTCCGCGTGCGCCGTGTAGTCGTAGGCCGTTCGGCACTTCGCGGTGACGCTTTTAGCGCGACTCGAGGCGCACGATTCTCAATCGGACGCAGCCTTCCGACTTCCGACTAAGTCGCGGACCTTCATTACCCATCGGGGAGGGGAACGAGGACTTCAATATGCATGACGGCAATCCTGCGAGAGGTAAGAAAGGAAGCGACTAGGCGCTGTTTTTGTTGAAAACACGTTAGTACAAGTGCCTTGGCGGCCGTGGCCGTGGCGATAGGACTTCCGGGTACCATCCGGGACCATTGGCTACGAGAATATTCTAAGGGTAGAATTTCTTTAGGTGCTCAACGTTCCAAGCGCTTGGTTCGGGTACCCGTCCTCCGACTCCGGACGAACGGATCCCGGGCGGCGACGGCGGTGACGAGGAAGGGCCCTTCCCACATGGGAGTTAGCTTGTCCTTGCCTTCACGCGTACGAGCCCGTCGGAGGACGAGGTCTCCCGTTTGCAACTCCGGGGACGCACGCGCCGCTGGTGGTAGCGGCGCAAGCCACGGAGGTACCTCGCGCTTCGCGAGTAGTACTCGGCGTCTTGCCTCCTCGAGGAGGTCGATGTCGTCGTGCCGCCGGGTGTTTTGGTCGGCTTCGTCGAATGCGGCGACTCGGGGGCTATTGAACCGGATCTCCGTGGGTAGCACCGCCTCCGCACCGTACACGAGGAAAAAAGGCGTTTCGCCCGTGGCTCGACTTCGTTGTGGTGCGCGGGGACCGAGCACGGATTGGATCTCGGTTACCCACTTGGAGCCCTTCTTCTTCAACGGGTCAAATGACCTTGTTTTTAAACCCTTGAGGATTTCTCCGTTGGCGCGTTCGACTTGGCCGTTGCTCCGTGGGTGGGCTCTTGAGGTAAAGCAGATCCGGGTGCCGAGGGAGTCGCGGTATGCTGCGAATGCGTGGCTCGTGAGCGAGTCCCGTTGTCGGTGATGATCCGCTGCGGCACTCCGAATCTTGCAATGACATTTTTCATGAATTTGACCGCTGAGTTTTGGTCTATCTTTGTCACCGCTTCAGCTTCCACCCACTTTGTGAACTTGTCGATGGCCACGTATAGCCACTGTACCCACCGGGGCGGTCGGAAATGGCCCTACAATGTCCAAACCCCAAACCGCGAACGGCCGGGATAAGGGAATTGTTTGAAGGGCTTGAGCGGGCAGGTGCGTACGCTTGGCGTGAAGCGGCATGCCTTGCATTGTTGCACCAGCCTGGTGGCGTCCTGGAGGGCTGTCGGCCGGTAGTAACCCTGCCGAAAGGCTTTCCCGACCAGCGTGCGGGGAGCGTGGTGGCTGCCGCACTCGCCCTCGTGGATCTCAACGAGTATGTCGTTGCCTTCTTCCATCTTTACGCACTTCAGCAGAACACCATTGGCACTGCGCTTGTACAGCCTGTCGTCGACAACGGCGTATCGCTTGGCTTGGCGGGCTAGGCGTTCCGCGTCCGTGTCGTCTTCCGGAAGGATGTCGTCCCGCGGTACCCGAGGATGTCGTCCATCCGGCAGGTGTCCTGCGGCTCGTTGGCAAGCACTTCTTCGCTATTCTGCGTGTGCTGCAGATCCTGCGGGTGCGCTTGCGCTTTGTTGTTGCTTGTCCGGAGCTCGGTCGGCGTCGGAGGCCGAAGGGGATGACAGGATCTCCATGAACGTCCCGGGTGGGGTTGGAGCTCGAGTGGAGGCCACCCGGGATAGCTCGTCGGCAATGTGATTGTCGCCCGAGGTACGTGAAGCACCTCGAGGCCGTTGAACTTCTTTTCCATCCGCCTAACCGCCGCAAGGTATGCAGCCATCTGCGGGTCGTTGCATTGGTACTCCTTGGATACCTGGTTGACGACAAGTTGCGAATCTCCCTTGGCGAGGAGGCGCGTGACCCCGAGGTGTAGGTGCTCACTGCACTAACGGAAGAAGACGTTGCGGACTCGAAGGAGATCGAGCGGGGGCACCTGCTTGCCCCCTCTCGTGCACAGGTCTGCGAACCACGCAAGCTCGTCGTCCGCCTCCGCTCGCCATAGCCACCGCCCTCCCGTTGACGCAAAGCTTATTCTTGATCGTCTCCGTCTAGGGACCGGTGTTGGCGCCCGGAGACCATGGTTATCTCTAAGAATTCAGCAACGGCCTTCCTTGCCTCCTCGGACATACGCCCCGTTGACGCTGGGGCTGGGCCGCACCTAGAGGTTCCATTCCCACGAGGCGCTTAACTTGTGATATTTTTAGTGTGCGGATTTGTGTCCATGGGGACCAATGCCCACCCTATGTCGATCCATTAAGATTCGGTGTGTGCATGGAGATTCGTGAAATGCCGTTTTCTGCCGTCCGCATCCTCTCGGGCCTTCATTCGGTCCCAGGCACGGGAAGCGGGCAGCAGCAGCAGCAGCAGCAGCCTTCATTCGGTGCGCAGGCGCGCTGCAGAAGAAGAAACAGAAAAAGCATGCAGCAGCAGCAGAAGCACGGGAAGTAGGCAGCATCAGCAGCAATCTTCATCGGCGACGTCCGTTTCGTCTCTGGTTGGCAGCAGAACGGGCAGGCAATGGCGCGGGGCGGCCTCCGCCCGACAGGCTCGTGCAGGTGGAGTCCTCGGCATGGGTGCAGCATAGCTGACGGTGTCCTTCGCGTCCGGTGGCCACGACGAGCAACGGGCGGGCGAGCGGCGGCAAGCTCGGGATGGCACCGGTGTAGGCTTTGTCCTCACGAGCCGGGCGGCGAGCGGATGCGAGCTCGAGGCGGCGGGCTTGCGACGTGGGTGCCCTCGACGCGTGGTACGCGGTCGCTCGTCGCACGATGGGCAAGGCTAGACCGGATGTGGATGGCGGGTGGCCCGGCAAGTGCGATCAGCGCCATAGCTCCTGTCCAAGCATGGTGATCGTGGTATGGTACGGATGAAGACAGGAGAAGGAATAATTGAATAATCGACATGTGGGACCTCGAGTACCATTTCACTACCAGCAGCCTCCGTCGATGAGGGTGCGCCCCACCCTCTTGTTGCGGATGGTGGGCGACACGACCAGGGGGATCTTCCCCTTGGTGTTGTCCGGGCCCACCATGTCGCTCTTGTCGAAGGTGATGGGAACATCCGCCCACTTCGAGCGGAGGAGCCGTGGCCTTGCCCTCGGTGATTGCGAGGACCTCGCGGCGGAAACGCTTGGCCTCGCCTTTGGACGCGAAGCTCGATGAGCCCCCAGCGATCACGGCGATGGAGTCGTCCGCGCTCCGGTATGCCTCGACTTCTTCTTTCTCCTCCTCTTTCTCCTTCTCGGCCGTCTCGGCCGCCGCCGCTCGTCGCGCCGTTTGATGCTCGCCTCGGATGTAGCGGCACTCCGACTGGTCGTGGTCGTTGGTGCGGTGGAAGTAGCACGCGAAGGTTCCGGGGATTTAGCCGGCGACTTGCCGGCACCCGCGGGAGGTGGGCGCCGCGCCCCCCGGGGGACGGGCCTCCGGCCGCGGCCACCTCTTCCGCCTTACGTTTGCGCGCGAGGTTCTTCTTACTGCTTCTTGGAGAGGGTGCCCCCGGACTTGGGAGAGGAAGCACCGGGTTGGACTTCGCCGGCGGGTCGTGCCACGCTTGGGCTTCCTGGCGACGGGCGCATCCGTCGGCCAAGCGGAAGAGGTCCGTGACCGTCTCCGGCTGGTGTACGCCCGGTTCGCCCGGGATATCCTTGTCTCGAACGCCGTGGCGAAGGCGGAGAGTACCGGGAGGGGTCGATGCGCGGGATGGTGTTGCGGACTTGGCGAAGCGCTGCATGAACGCACGCGGCGTCTCGCCCGGCTCACGGACGATGCGGTCCAGGTCGATCCGGCTTCCGGACGCTTCGCCGTCCCTTGGAAGTTGGCCATGAACTCCGGCACGAGGCTCTTCCAGGAGCCAATAGACTCCGGCGCCGGGTTCATGAACCATGACCGAGCCGAGTCCTTGAGAGCGAGTGGAAGTAGTTGGCCATGATGTCTTCCGAGCCACCGGCGGCTTTGACGGCGGTGGAGTAGATCTGCAAGAACTCGTCGGGGGAGCGGTGCCGTCGTACCTTTCTGGAAGGTCCGGGCGGAACTTGCTCGGGCCACGTGACGTCGCGCGAGCGCTTTGAGAGGGCCGCGCAGCCCCGAGGAACGAGGGGTCGAGCTCCTTTCTCTTGCGCTTGGGTTGGCGCTCCGGGGACGTCTCCGCTTCGGGCCGTCGCGGTCGTGGGCGGAGGTGCGCTCACGTTCGCGTCCCGCTCGCGCGAACGCTCGATGCCGACGCGTGCATCCTCCCCCTCGCGACGGCGCCTGCCGAGGTCGTTGCGCAGGTCGCGGTGCCCCCGCCCCTGTGGGGAGTGGACGGAGAGCGAAGCCGCCGGCGGTCGCGCGTCCTTGGCGCGGTTGGCGCGGCGGTCGTTGTCGGTCGGCGGCCGCTGCGGCTGGCGTGACGGTCCTGCGTGGCGCTTGGCCTGCGCCGTATCCGGGAGTTTACCCACTCCGGTGAGCCACTCCCTTGCTTGCTCTCCCCCGCCGGTCCCGCCGGCGGGTTGTTGAGCATGGTCTTCACGGCGGTTAGGGGTCATCCCCCTCTTCTTCCTGGAAGAGGCGACGCGCGATGGCACGCTCGGACGCGAGCGGTGTGACGGCTTGGGCGTGGCGGTCGGCGCCGCGCCGGCCCTCTGCAGCACGCTCGGCCGCCGATGCGCCGGGACGATTGTCGTGGGCGGAGCGGTCCGCATGACGACGGTCGCGACGACGGCGCCGGTGGACGCTCGGCTGGAGACGCTATCCTCCGTCCGCGGCGTGCTCGCGGACCTCCGCATGGTGCAAGCAAGATTTCGCGGCGCGAAGCAAGATCTACGACCTTCCCCCTTCCTGGCGCGCCAAATGTCGGTGTGTGAGTACACCTCCAAATGGGGGCCCGTCAAGGCTCCCTTGGGTTAGGCTCGGGGAAGAACGGATATGCTCGCGCGTTAGCGTGGATGATCCAAGTGAGGAAGAACACCGAGAGTTATCCGAGGTTCGGGCCGCGAAGTGCGTAATACCCTACGTCCTGTCTTTTTTTATGTGTTCAAAAGAAAAGCCTCTATTACATGGGGGTATCCCCTCCTTTTATAGGGCAAGGAGGGGAGTACTATGCAACTACCGGGGGTACCGGACACCCGATGGGGGTCCGGTCCCTCCTCGCATGTTCCGACACGATCCTGACATAAATCCGTTGCGATCTTTGTCTCTTGGTTCGCGTTCCCAATCTTTCCCTTCCCATTGGCCGAGAGCCCTCCCGGCACTCGTAGTTACGTGGCTTCCGAGGCGCGGCGCACGGGGAAGGCGCGCGCACGTCTAGTCGGGCCGCGGCGTCGCCGAAGACCATCGAGTGCCGCATTAACTCCGGGTAGTTGGGGCGCCGGAGGAAACTACCGCGAAGCTTCGTCCTCCCTCCGGCGCTCCCACTCGCTCCGGCTTCCGCGGGACTCGTGGGCTTCGTGGCTTCGTGGACTTCATGGCTTCGTGGGCCTCATCTTCGTTTGTGGGCCGAAAGTAGCCCGTACGCGGTTAGGGGGACCCCAATCCCTCTACACCGACGGGAGCCCCCGGCCCCGGTCGCCGACCCGCGGGGTCGGAGCGAGGATTGGGGCCACCCGTCGGTGCCCCGTGAGGCTTGGGTAGCTCCGGGGCGCGGCTTTCGGAAGGGCGAAACCGCTTGGGCTACCGGGGCACGACTGCCCCGAGGCGTCGCGTCGCTTCGGTTCGCGTGCCGTGGGCCCGCCCGGCGCCTGCGCTCAAGTAGTGGGAGGGCCGGTTGCTCGGGGCACGTCTCCCACTTCGCCCCTTGCCTCCCGCCTTCTCGGCTTCTCTCTCGCCGCTGCGCTCCCCTTCGCCTTCATCTTCGCCGATCCGCGCCGCCGCTTCCGTCACCGTCGTCACGCGCCGTCAAGATGGGCCGCGGAAGATCCTCCCCCGCCGCAGCAGCTCTCGCGCGCGCTCGCCGTCGGCGGACGCCCGCCAACGGCGCGGTTGCCCGACGCCGGGGTTGACATGTCGCGGCTTTCGCCCTTCCTTCCGGTGGACGGTGATAGGGCCGTTCGCGTCGGGGGCCTTTGCCGCCGCCGACCGGAGGGCTGGAGATCCTCCACTTCGTGACCTTCGTCGTCGCCGGCGCCGTTCCCCCGCCTTCTCCGATTTCTTCCTGGAGGTGCTTCGGGAATATGGGATCCGCATGGCGCACCTCACGCCGAACGCGGTCGCGGCGGCGGCCGTGTTCGCCCATCTCTGCGAGGGATTTGTGGGGGTGCCGCCGTGCTTCCCCATCTTCCGAGCGCTACTTCAAGATGACGCTCACCAATGCCTCGGAGGTGATCGGGTGCGTCCGGCTGACCGCCGGCCCGACGGCGGGTACATAGAGTACTCGCCCGGTAGCAAGGTGGAGGCGTGGAAGAGGGCTTGGTTCACGGTGCCGTACGAGAAGGATCTTCGCCGCCTCCGCGTCCCGCCGGTCCCAGCCCAGCACTTGGCCGTGCGGGACGCCGTGCCCCGACTTCCCGAGGGCATGATGCTCGTGGTCGACCGGATCGCGGCGCTCGCCGCGGCCGGTCGACCTCGCGCGGGGTGGTGCACGACTTCCTCGAGCGCAACATCGCGCCCCTTCGCCGGAGATCGGTCCCGTCATGGCTGTACCGGGACTTCAACTTCGCCGGCCGCACGCGCACGGGGCGGGCTCCGACCTGCCCGAGGCCGCGAAGCGGTTCGCCTACTCGACGCCGACCGGGAAGAAGTGGCCCGCCTCCTTCACGTACCCGGAAGGTGCCGAGCCCCTCCATCGGTCGGCGAACAAGCGCGCCGTCCTTGACGAGCATGCCCCGGCCGGGGCCGCTCGGGTTTCTCAACGCGAACCCGACTCCCGCCCCGGCCTCCGGGTACCGGGGTCGCACCTTCCTCCGACCCGGGTGCGACGGTCGCCCCTGGAGGTGCCTCCGGGGCTCCGGGCGGCAGCCCCGGCGCTGCGAGGCCTGCTCCGAGCGCGCGGGACAAAGGCAAGGGGAAAAGGTCCCCGTCGCCTTCCTCCTCCGACTCTTCGGGCCCGCCTCCGCACCACGAAGCGGGCCCGGCAGGCTCGCCGGCGCCGGTGACGGGGGCCGCCCCGCGAGAGAGGTCTCCTGTAGCCGCACCGGTGCAAACGGCCGGGTGGACACGCGACGGGTAGGTGTGCTTGGTATGGTGCACTTCGTCTCATCGTAGGGCTGATGGTTGCGAGGTGCGTTCGATTTGCATTGTCCGCGGGATCTGTCCGGATCGAGCTGGACCCGGACTTGGTCCCTTTGGATCCCAAGGCGGCCGGTGCGGCTCCGGTGGCCGGGTCGGAGGATGACACGGGAGGGGCGACGGACGCCCCTGAAGAGGTGGCCGCTGGTGCCCCCGAGGAAGGGGTTGCGGACGGTCCCGCGGAGGTGGCCGCGGGTGCCGCCGGAGAGGAGGCCGCGGGTGCTCCCGAGGAGGTGGCTGCGGATGCCGCCGAGGAAGAGGCGGCGGGTGCCTCCGCCGGTGCCGACTTCGGCCGGGTGTCGCCTTCTCCTGCCGTGGACGTGTCGGGTGCCTTCCCGATCGGCGCTGCCGGGCGTCCGCCACGCCCTTCCACCCCGCGGCCGGGTGCCGGCGCCGCCAGCCCTATAGTCTCTGGAGGGGAATGACTCCCCTCCGCGCGTCCGGTCGGAGCCGGGTACGGTGGGCGGCGGAGACACCTCGTCGACCGCCGCCGCCGGTAGGGGCCGCGGGCGCGCTGGACGCGGCCGGAGCGGGTCACCTTCGGGTCGCTCGCGGCGGTACGGGTCGCCACGGGATTGGCGATGTGATCGGGGAGGCCACCCGGTCGCTTCTTGCCATGAAGGCGGCCGTGGAGGAGGCGGACGCGTCCCCGGAGGACCGGGAGGCCGCGCCGGCCGAGCGCGAGGCGGAGGTGGCGGAGGCGCGGCGGTCCCCGGAGACGGCGGTGAAGCTGGCCCAGCAGCAATATCAGCGCCGTATGGAAGAAGTTCAGCATGAGCTGGACCAAGCTGCTGGGATCGGCGACCAGGCCGCCGAGAAGCTGCGTGACGCGAAGGCCCGCGAGGCTGAAAGCGTGAATCGTCTCCAAAGCGTCCTGGAGCGGGAGCGCGCTGTGCAGCTTCGCGGCGCGCAGGCTGGAGGAGGCGGAGGCCCACATGGACCTCCGCGAAGCGGCCGTAACCCGCCGGGAGGTGACCGCGGCGGCCCGCGAGGAGGAGCTGAAGGAGCGGGCCAGCGCGCTTGCCCTTCGGGAGGCTGCGGCGGGCGAACGGGAGCGGGCCGTCGGAGCGGCCGAGGCGCGGGTGCAGCGCGCCGGTGATTCCTTGGTTGCCCGGGAGGCGGCGCTTCGGGGCGCGAGGGCGCCCGGCTTCCGGGAGGAGCAGGTCCGGCTTCGTGAGGACGAGGCCGCCGTCCGAGAGGAAGCCTTGGAGACGGAGGCGGCCCGTCTCGCTCGGGCCGAGGAGCAGGTCCGCGGCCTCGCCGACGGGCTAGCGCATCGCGTCCGCGAGGAGGCTCTCGCGAGAGGCCCGGAAGGCCTTCGCCGTCGAGCTGAAGGCGATGGAGAAGAGCCGGGATGAGTACCGCCGGCAAGCCGAGCGGTTGGAGGCCCGGCTGAAGAAGTCGGGTCGCGGCTCTTCCGCCGCAGCTGATGGTGATGACCTCCGGCGGCAACTCGCGGAGGCGCAGTCCCGGCTCGAGGAGTCCGAGCTTCGGCGTGTTGAGCTGAGCGAGCGGGCGACCGAGCTGGCCACGGCGGCGCGGACGCAAGCGGAGATCGCCGCCGAGGTGCACCGGGCCGTTTCGTCGGCATTATTCCGAGCGGGTCTGCCTCGTCTTCCGGAGCCCCTTGACCGCGGCCCGAGTGGGTATGCGTACGCCATGCGGGGGTGGTTGACTCTCCGAGCAGCCTCGAATACCGGGTGGCGGAGGTCCTGGAGGATGAGGGGCGGCAAACCATAGCCGCGGCCCTGGAGGAGGTGCCGGCGAACGCCCTGGTCCTTGTGCCCGGGTTCCCGCTGCTAGCCGTGGTGAACGGCGATGTCCCTGCGGGCGAGCATGCCATGGCTAAGGCGCAAGCTCATGCCGTCGCGCGCGCCTTCGCGGAGAGCTTCAAACGCGGCTAAGTGCCGGCTTCCTCCGCTCGCGTGTGGTTTCCTGGCGCTCGTGCCCCCTTTTGTGTTGTTGTTTTTTTTTCCAAACCTATGTCCCTGTACGTACGGCAAGTAGTTCAAGTTTAACTTATCGTTGTGAATGGATAGCTTAAACCCACTGTTACGTTTGTTACGTGCGAATGTCCGCGTGCGCCGTGTAGTCGTAGGCCGTTCGGCACTTCGCGAGTGACGCTTTTAGCGCGACTCGAGGCGCACGATTCTCAATCGGACGCAGCCTTCCGGCTTCCGACTAAGTCGCAGACCTTCATTACCCATCGGGGAGGGGAACGAGGACTTCAATATGCATGACGGCAATCCTGCGAGAGGTAAGAAAGGAAGCGACTAGGCGCTGTTTTTGTTGAAAACACGTTAGTACAAGTGCCTTGGCGACGTGGCCGTGGCGATAGGACTTCCGGGTACCATCCGGGACCATTGGCTACGAGAATATTCTAAGGGTAGAATTTCTTTAGGTGCTCAACGTTCCAAGCGCTTGGTTCCGGGTACCCGTCCTCCGACTCCGGACGAACGGATCCCGGGCGGCCGACGGCGGTGACGAGGAAGGGCCCTTCCCACATGGGAGTTAGCTTGTCCTTGCCTTCACGCGTACGAGCCCGTCGGAGGACGAGGTCTCCCGTTTGCAACTCCCGGGGACGCACGCGCCGCTGGTGGTAGCGGCGCAAGCCACGGAGGTACCTCGCGCTTCGCGAGTAGTACTCGGCGTCTTGCCTCCTCGAGGAGGTCGATGTCGTCGTGCCGCCGGGTGTTTTGGTCGGCTTCGTCGAATGCGGCGACTCGGGGGCTATTGAACCGGATCTCCGTGGGTAGCACCGCCTCCGCACCGTACACGAGGAAAAAAGGCGTTTCGCCCGTGGCTCGACTCGTCGTGGTGCGCGAGGGACCAGAGCACGGATTGGATCTCGGTTACCCACTTGGAGCCCTTCTTTTTCAACGGGTCAAATGACCTTGTTTTTAAACCCTTGAGGATTTCTCCGTTGGCGCGTTCGACTTGGCCGTTGCTCCGTGGGTGGGCTCTTGAGGTAAAGCAGATCCGGGTGCCGAGGGAGTCGCGAGTATGCTGCGAATGCGTGGCTCGTGAACCGAGTCCCGTTGTCGGTGATGATCCGCTGCGGCACTCCGAATCTTGCAATGACATTTTTCATGAATTTGACCGCTGAGTTTTGGTCTATCTTTGTCACCGCTTCAGCTTCCACCCACTTTGTGAACTTGTCGATGGCCACGTATAGCCACCTGTACCCACCCGGGGCGGTCGGAAATGGCCCTACAATGTCCAAACCCCAAACCGCGAACGGCCGGGATAAGGGAATTGTTTGAAGGGCTTGAGCGGGCAGGTGCGTCCGCTTGGCGTGAAGCGGCATGCCTTGCATTGTTGCACCAGCCTGGTGGCGTCCTGGAGGGCTGTCGGCCGGTAGTAACCCTGCCGAAAGGCTTTCCCGACCAGCGTGCGGGGAGCGTGGTGGCTGCCGCACTCGCCCTCGTGGATCTCAACGAGTATGTCGTTGCCTTCTTCCATCTTTACGCACTTCAGCAGAACACCATTGGCACTGCGCTTGTACAGCCTGTCGTCGACAACGGCGTATCGCTTGGCTTGGCGGGCTAGGCGTTCCGCGTCCGTGTCGTCTTCCGGAAGGATGTCGTCCCGCAGGTACCCGAGGATGTCGTCCATCCAGCAGGTGTCCTGCGGCTCGTTGGCAAGCACTTCTTCGCTATTCTGCGTGTGCTGCAGATCCTGCGGGTGCGCTTGCGCTTTGTTGTTGCTGTCCGGAGCTCGGTCGGCGTCGGAGGCCGAAGGGGATGACAGGATCTCCATGAACGTCCCGGGTGGGGTTGGAGCTCGAGTGGAGGGCACCCGGGATAGCTCGTCGGCAATGTGATTGTCGCCCGAGGTACGTGAAGCACCTCGAGGCCGTTGAACTTCTTTTCCATCCGCCTAACCGCCGCAAGGTATGCAGCCATCTGCGGGTCGTTGCATTGGTACTCCTTGGATACCTGGTTGACGACAAGTTGCGAATCTCCCTTGGCGAGGAGGCGCGTGACCCCGAGGTGTAGGTGCTCACTGCACTAACGGAAGAAGACGTTGCGGACTCGAAGGAGATCGAGCGGGGGCACCTGCTTGCCCCCTCTCGTGCACAGGTCTGCGAACCACGCAAGCTCGTCGTCCGCCTCCGCTCGCCATAGCCACCGCCCTCCCGTTGACGCAAAGCTTATTCTTGATCGTCTCCGTCTAGGGACCGGTGTTGGCGCCCGGAGACCATGGTTATCTCTAAGAATTCAGCAACGGCCTTCCTTGCCTCCTCGGACATACGCCCCGTTGACGCTGGGGCTGGGCCGCACCTAGAGGTTCCATTCCCACGAGGCGCTTAACTTGTGATATTTTTAGTGTGCGGATTTGTGTCCATGGGGACCAATGCCCACCCTATGTCGATCCATTAAGATTCAGTGTGTGCATGGAGATTCGTGAAATGCCGTTTTCTGCCGTCCGCATCCTCTCAGGCCTTCATTCGGTCCCAGGCACGGGAAGCAGGCAGCAGCAGCAGCAGCAGCAGCCTTCATTCGGTGCGCAGGCGCGCTGCAGAAGAAGAAACAGAAAAAGCATGCAGCAGCAGCAGAAGCACGGGAAGTAGGCAGCATCAGCAGCAATCTTCATCGGCGACGTCCGTTTCGTCTCTGGTTGGCAGCAGAACGGGCAGGCAATGGCGCGGGGCGGCCTCCGCCCGACAGGCTCGTGCAGGTGGAGTCCTCGGCATGGGTGCAGCATAGCTGACAGTGTCCTTCGCGTCTGGTGGCCACGACGAGCAACGGGCGGGCGAGCGGCGGCAAGCTCGGGATGGCACTGGTGTAGGCTTTGTCCTCACGAGCCAGGCGGCGAGCGGATGCGAGCTCAGGCGGCGGGCTTGCGACGTGGGTGCCCTCGACGCGTGGTACGCAGTCGCTCGTCGCACGATGGGCAAGGCTAGACTGGATGTGGATGGCGGGTGGCCCGGCAAGTGCGATCAGCGCCATAGCTCCTGTCCAAGCATGGTGATCGTGGTATGGTACGGATGAAGACAGGAGAAGGAATAATTGAATAATCTGACATGTGGGACCTCGAGTACCATTTCACTACCAGCAGCCTTCATGGTGCTCAGGACCATTTCAGCAGAATTCCTAATCCACGCTCGTGCGTGAGCACGCTTCGTAGCAAACCAACTTTTTAACCCAAAGTTTTATGATAAGAATTTTTTGTTCAAAGTTTGATCATAACTTTTCTAAAATTATTTTGATCATAACTTTCTATTTAAAGTTTTATTGTAAAACTTTTGCTCGAAGTTTGTGATCAAAGTTTGATGCAAAACTTTCACTTCAAAGTATTGACCAAAGTTTGATGGAAAAACATTGGTTTTAAAGTTTGTGACCAAACTTTATGATCAAAGTTTGTGACCAAAGTTTCTGACAAAGTTTCCTAAAATAGAATGTCTGCTGGTCTGAAACTTTCCAAAACTAGAAAGTTTATTTAGACTGTCTGAAGGTTTGCTGGCTGGGCTTCTAGCGCGCGTTCGTGAATTAGGCTGGCCCCCCATTTCAGGTGTGCGTCTACCTACAACAACAAATGCGGAGCAGCCAGCAGCTGCCTCGCATTAATGACCATTTGATGTCCTCCGGTTCGGAGTGCACGTAACGGCAGGGGCATAAAATGTTTTCCGTTTTTATATTCAATTGTCCTGCCTTGGCCCAGTAGCAAGCATCCTCTCTCTCTCTCTCTCCACCTCTCTCTTTTCGTGGTGACCAGCTCCTCCCTCTCCCCTGCATGACCAGTAACGGCATTGCTCCTCCCTCTGTGTGTGATCACAACGCCCCTTGCTCACCCCATCTGATGGTGCCACGAGAAAGTAAACTTTCCCATCGGTGGGATATCCTCTCACCCGTGAAAAAAAATATAACATATATTTAGAAATTTTGAAAAATTACGAATTTCGGTGTGATCATAGTTTATACGGTAGAAAGTATACATGAAGTTTCAGTTTCAACTTTAACTTTAATTTTATTTAAAAGTTATAAAATTAACAAATTGCAGGGCAAGATGACAAATTAGCTGTTTTCTCCTTTTTTTTGTCTTTAACATAATTTGTTATTTTTATATCTTTTAGCTAAATTGAATTTAAAAGGTAAAACTTTCACTACTACACGTACATCCACTTTCATAAATTTGAAAACCTTTAAATAATATTTTAAATATTTTAAAAAATTTCTCTCTCCGATGGGATGTCCAATCGGTGGGAAAAAAATCATGTCCATGATGCCACGACACTACGCCAGGGAGTCGGAACTCGAGTTCGACTCGACACAAGAGAAGTTATCGGCAGGCCGAAGCACAAAATACGGTCAGACGAACTGGTTGAGAATTTTAAGTAATCTATACCCAATCTATAAATTATGGTGAAGTCATCTACGACCCCCACCAACAAAACCCGTCATCCTCCACGTACGAAAGAAACGGACTCAGAATCCCGTGCGTTCCCATCGGTAAAAAAAACAGAGATCGGATCGTTCCCATGTCCGGTGTCAAAGCAATTTATGCGAGGGACTTTCTTTGAAAAAAATTCTCCCGTCGATCGTCATAGTATAAAAGAAATAGTGCCGACAAGTGGGCCCAGCCAGCCCTTGCGCACGCCCGCTCGCCTGACAGTCGCTGTCGACTCCGCCCGCCGCACCTCCCCTCCCCTCCGCCGCCTCCGGCGATCCTTCTAGGCTCGAATGACGACCAGCTTGGGCGCGCTCGCGCCCGCGCTGCAGCCCGCCTTTAGCTCTCGTCATTGTTTCTTAGGTTGCTGCCGCTCGAATCCGTTTTAGTCCGTTGAAAGAAGCCGAGCTTGGAGAAATCAGGCCACCAGCAACTTCAGGGCAGCTCGATCTGAAAGTGGGGCGGGCAGTGGGCTGCCCGCCTGCCGCCGCATTGTCCGCTTGATTTTTTAGTGGGTTTAGCAGGTCCCGGTGGTCATTACAGCTTTGTCCACTTAATCCCAGCGGACCTGGCGGGCACACAGTCTGCGATTTTGCGGGCGTCGCATTGCCTGTTGCGCTCGCGTTGCCCGGCAGGCCAGCTTGCCTAGCTTACTTGAGTTGCACTCGGGAAGGCTATTATTAATTACTCCGCTCTAATCGCCATGTTAATTGCACTCCTCAACGGGTAGTCATTTCCTACTACTCGCACGAGTTTTTCATCCCTGGGCAGCCATCCGCCTCATCTTCATCGATCTGCCGCTGCAGTCCGTCTGTGCCTCCACCGTCGACCGCTTCTCCATCGATCCGGTGCTTGCTTAGGTATTGTCGTATTTGTGTCCATTAAATCCGTCCGTTAGCCTTCGATTCTAGCTTTTGTAGGACAAATCTGGCCAGCGCCCGTGCAATAGTAAAATGTTGTTCAACCCTCTAGCCTAGATTTGGACGCTACGCATTTTATTTTACGAGTCAATGAAAAATAGTACTTTACTGATCGTTGATAGAATCGCCGTCGCTATAGTCATATTTGCACATCCTAGCTCACCATTAGTTTCTGACTTCGATTCAATGCATTGCTTGTTCAGCAGTATGCAGACAAACAAACGAGTTGCTTGTTCACTGACTGCTTGATATGTATTTGACGTATTGCCTTAAGGAAAAATGCATTTGAAATTTGAGTGCAATAGCTTGGTATGACTTAATTTATTCATCTGTGCTCCCTGTACAAAAGAGTGGTTGCTTCTAGGGCAGTAACTATAGGACGTCAAGAGTATGATTTTGTCAGAGTATTGTGCCTAAAACCAGTTTGATATCTTGTTATTGATGCTGTATTAAATTGCTTTCCTATAGAATAGTTACATTATTTGTCAAAAGAAACTTAGTTTATATGAACATATATATACAATTGAAAAAAATCAAGGGGAACATACTGGCTGCAGTCTAAGTTTGGATCTGCTTCATGTCTTGATTTCTGAATCTGTAGCCTCCGTAATTTGCTACAGTTTATATCCTTCTAGGTATAAAAGCATAACTTGTGTCCTCTAAAGTAACTACAGATGAGCAACTTGTGGTCTTTTCAAAAGCTGGAGACAGCGTTTTCATTTTTCAACTTTCTTCATTAGTGTTTTTAAGCTTGACTGTAAACATCTGCTATCACCTCTTTAAGATTTATTTTGAGTAGAATGTTGTTAGAACTTGCTTCTTGTTTTGTTACACAAGCTAATATTTTTTTTACATGTTTATCAAGGCAAAAATGAGGCCAGTTTTCTGTAGGAACCTTGACTATGATGTTCGCATATCTGAGATTGAGCGCCTCTTCAGCAAATATGGAAGGGTTGAACGAGTTGACCTGAAGACCGGTTAGTTTGTTTGATGCCTTATTGTTCTTAATTCTTTTGCTTTTCCTATGTTGCAAAATAATTTGACATTGCACTGATATGTTTTCTGGGTCAAAGGACCAGAGCTTTAGTTCAGTAAGGCCTATTGTGTTCCTGATAATTGAATCTCCAGGTTGTGATTTTCTTCCCAGTTCTGTTTCTTCAATTTAGTTCCTGAATGATCATCTAACACAGTCATAAGACAATGCTGCTAGATATGCATTGCTTTAAATTCCTTTTAATTTGTATGAAAAAAAACACCTCCCTTCTTACAAACATTGTTTACCTTTTGATTTATTATTCTATTAATTTAATTTATCAATGGGCTATAATACTCACAGAACTCTTCTGTGAGAATGTTCAATCGACTGAGACGTGGGTTCAAATGGAAACTGGTGCCCATGATTGGGCAGAAATGGTCAAATTTCCTTGGGCCATGTTTGTTGCAGGAAGCCACAAACTCATCGTGTTATTTCATTATATTGTGAAGTCATGGACAAATGTGAATCACGATAATTTAGAGAAGTTTTTTCTTGAATTTAGGTCGAAGTACTCAATTATTCTTTGCCGCAGGAATATCATGGATCATTTGTGCTCCTCCTGGTTGATGGACTGGGCTCTACCTTTCCTGCCTTTGCCCGACCTCATCTCCTGTCCATCTCTGTTCACAGTTCACCATGGCATTTGTTCACTTTAAAACGACCACCTCGTGACCGATGCCTTACTTTTATGTCAACATTGCACTCTCCTCACATGCCTGATCACCCTTTCCTCCCAATCCAACCGTGTCAATCTCATGGCCTGCTGGAGAAGAGTGGAGGTTGCACCTCAAATTCTTTGATGTACCATGAATGTTTGGATTATTGTACTATGACACTGTTTAGATCAGCACATACAAGGTGTGTTCAATGTTCACATGATGTTTGTTCCCTAATTCTACTTCTTAGATTGAATTGAATTAGAGTTTGCCCTAAAATTTTTTAAAGAAAAAGGAACCTATAATACAGCTTATGAATATTTTCCGAATTATGTCTTCTACATTGGTCATCATTTTTCCATCTACATGCTTTTCATAGCATTGAACTCTTATGTTTTTATAATGTGAAGACACATAACTTGACACGTAACAAACTAAATAAATAAATGCAGATGGATAAATAGGAAATTTTTGTTGTAACCTTTATAAGATGACATAGTGCACTATTGATCAAACAAATTTGTACACATTGTTTTTTGACAAAATGTTGTACACAAATAAATTAGTTATTTAGCTTTTTATCCTCATGGTTTTTCTCCATAATATTCTGCATTTACTATAAATTTTTGCTCATAATATTCTTAGCATCTACTCCTCCGTCCCATTGAAAGTGTCGTTTTAGACTTTCGGACATCATCCTTTGATCTGTTTGTCTTATTCACAAAATTTATGAAAATGCTATTTATTTTTTTCTAACTTAATTTATCATTAGTGATACTTTAATAAAAATGTATTTATTTTAATATTTTTATAAAATTTTTGAATAAGACAAGCGGTCAAACGTGAAATCTGAAAAGTCAAAAACGACACTTTCAATGGGACAGAGGTAGTACTATGAAGAACGTGAGGTACAAAGGATGAGATCGTCTACACGCACGGACCAACCTGCTCCTCGATCACGACTGGACCTGCTCCGAGCTTCTTGCCGCACGCGAATGCCGTGACTGCAACTACTTGCAGCTATCGAATTGACGAACAAAACGTGCTAATAACTGACTCGAATTAAACTCAAGTCATGATTATCCTCACACAGACTTCCGTCTGAAAGTAGCTAGACCTCCTGTTGGATAGCCGCGGTTACAAGGCTTCCAACTGTCCAGATTTAATTTCTAGGTCGCACAGAGAAGTGAAGCGAGCGAGGAGCGCATGTGCTAGCACCACCCAACCCCCAAACAGATACTCCCTCCATTCGACAATGTAAGCATTTGAAGCATTCAAAAGTTTGTCCACAATATAAGCATTTCTAGGGATAAGGTAAAATTTGGTGGATCGGTGGTGGGTGAGGAATTGATGAGGTAGTGTAAAACGAGGGGCATATATGACATTTCTCAGCTTGACTATTTTTACCTCGGGATTCTAGGAATGTTTATATTGTGGAACCGAGGTAGTAGATGTTCTAGATATCCTGGAGATGATTTTCTGGCCGGGATCACGACGACGCTGCTGATCCATGCTTGGCAACTTGCCTACGGTTCCGCGTCCGCGGTGGTGGGAAATATATTCTTTCCAATCATCAAGCTGTAATGACGACCGCAAGAAGCATATTAAATTCAAAACTATCAGATCGAGATCAGATGCCTTCAAGATTTTCAGACGGGAGCAGATAAATTTTTATTGGTGCACATGTTGCGCGCGTCGGATGCCTCTGCTGATGTCGATCGAGGCCTCCGGCACAAAGCATACTCAGTCAGAAGAGATCTATAATAGTCGAAAAAAAAGGAGGACATCAATAATATTTGAACACCTCGATCGCAAAACATGTGATGCCAGTATACCTTTCCACCAATCACATGATCATGCCGACACAGTCCAGTCAACATCGGCGGTAATGGCTATAACGCCCATACTAAGCACGATCGCTTCTTCCTCCATTCTTGGTTTGGGTTGCAAGCAGTTTCCGGCGTCCGTTCAGATCTTCCAGGTTAGTGCTTTGAAAACCCCCATCTCTCTGAGTCAAATCGTTTTGGAACAATAGATCTCCCTTTCCTCTTTATGTACTGTCTTCATCTTGGAGGTGTCCGTTGAGAACCATGATAAATCATCAACATAGATAGAAATTGATGAAACACGACTTCTTACTTTTTGTTTCAATGAAGAAGAAAAAAGCACCGATGACTAACACATGTCTATCCGGAGACACAGCTCTATACATTTTACTAGTACTCTGTGTATGAATATCCAAAATGTCAAATGTCCCTTCGGGGGGGGGGGGTAGTAGTTTTGCTGCAAAAGTCATGATGTCTTCATAGAAATTGAACGTTCTTGGCTGCTTACCATAAGGGCAGAGATTAATTTTGGAACATATGTATTTGAGGCATTTGAACTTTAACATGTCATGTTTACTGATATTGATTGATTTAACTGCGAAGCACATCTTTGCTCGATTCAAAACTTTTAAAACTTATTTAAGGCATTCGATTGCCAAAACTGGCACATTATTCCCTCTGTTTCGATAACCAATGGTCTCTTTTTTGAAATATTTCTGTTCGTTTTCCTCAATTATATTTATGATAGTTAAAAAAAGTAGCTGTGATAGATAAAGATTGGTTAAAAAATGGAGTTGTACCCCCTTTTTTGCATTGCAATTTTGCTAACACATTAAAGTTATTATTACTGCTGGGCTGTCTTTACCATGTTGTCTGGAGAGAGACAGATTTACGTTCTATGTCGAAGGAAGATAAATTTGAGTTCATCTTATTTGACAATACTTTTGAATTTTGCAGAAATGGATGAGAAAGAAAGTGGAATTGAAGAACTAGAGCGCATGTATACAATTGAAAACTCGAAACCCATCCGGATATCATATTCAGTTATTGAGACCATTACAAAAAATTTCTATAAAGAGATTGGTCGTGGTGGATTCGGAACTGTTTACCTGGTATATGCTTTCATTATCTATATAATGAAAATCATAAACACTTAGAAATGATATATCTTAATGTCAATTTTACATTGTATATATCTTAACTAGGGATCACTTAGAAATGATGTCATGGTTGCCGTGAAGAAACTTGACACCTTAAAAGATCTCTCTGACAAGCAATTTTTGGCGGAAGTTAAGTGTCTAAAGACAGTAAACCAGAAAAATATTGTCAGATTTCTGGGCTATTGTGCATACACACACGGAGTAGTAATGGAAGTGGGGAACAAAGTTATAATGGCTGATGAGCCGAAAAGGTTTCTCTGCTTTGAGTATGCACCAAATGGAAATCTTCACGATTATCTTAAAGGTAAGGTACTACATTACTCCAATACTCCATCTCTCAAGTGTATTTATAACTAATTAACCATATCAGCTACCATTTAATTGATCATGAGAAGTATGATACAATTATAATTTCAAGTGAGTTAGTTCCAACACCTCCTTAGCTATTTGAAAATGTGTTGAAATAAATAAATGTGCATGGGATTTGAAAACTTAATCGATAAGGTCTTATGCCTATATATATCATGTACCCTGATGTTCTAAAAGTATGACTATTAGTGATTGCTTCATTTCACAATGAAGTTGTTTCTTCTGTGCGTATTGGCAATGGTTACAACTGCTCCTTTAGTCTTGTCTGCAGGAAAAACTCATGGATACGAATGGAGTATTCGTTACAAAATTTTGAAGGGAATTTGTCAAGGCTGGCATTATCTACATCAGAAAGGGATTAAACATTTGGACCTCAAACCAGCAAACGTGCTGCTGGGTGCTCAGATGGAGCCAAAGATCGCAGATTTTGGTACGTCAAGGGGCAATGATGGAACTCAGTCGACAATAGTAACTAGCAACGCCATGGGAACAAGGTAAGCTTATACTCTTATTACCTCATGCGTCATTAAGTTTCCTGATACCAACTCTTTAAAACTAATCTTCTCATGATATTGATTGCAGGGGATACATGCCACCAGAATTGATACGTGAAGGAAAAATATCATTCAAGACAGATATATACAGTTTGGGCATTATCATGATAAGATTATTGTTGGGGATTAACGGTGATATTCCTCAAAACGTAAGGATAATATTTCTAAACTTTCTAATGCATGTATATTTATAATATTTTTGATTTGATACTATGATTATATAGGAAATATTATGTTCATGTGATCCCCTCTCAAGGCATGACATTGTGTGCTTGAGGACGATGGTAGTAAAGTAGGGAAGATTGTGGTTTAGGAACTGAAAGATGAGAACCATGTTGTGCTCAATTAATGGAGATGGAAAATTAGAAAAATATATATTTTTTAACAATAAAGAAAGAATCACCAATTGCATTTTCATTAATTTTTTTCCTTTTTGTGAAATACTGTCATTAATTATAATGATCTCCAAAGCCGGTCTGAAAAGCGTGATACAACAGTGTTCTGACAAAATAGAAACACCAAATCATCTTGAATTGAGGGATATTAAAAATACAAAGAAATATATAGATAGTTTTCCTTTTTTATATATCTTTTATCTCTGGAGATATAGAGGTAAAATTTGTTGTGAGAATGTATAATTTCCCATCAAATCTCTGTAACTATTTTAGGGATTTTTGTTTTCGAAAATTGGATTTGTATGTCGATTGGATTTTAAGTAACTCATAGATATCATATGGACGCTGTGATCAAATTCATTGCAAAGTGATCATCGACACCTCCATGTGTTCCATGCTATTTTTTTATAAAAAAAGAACAATCTGTTGATATGCACAGGGTTTTCAAGTTCACAAAGTTTCATTGTTATTTTTTGGAGGGGTTATAAAAAAATGAAGCAACTAATGAATAGTAATCATAAATGAATTGAATGATAACTTCAAACTTTATGTCGGGCAACATAAAGTATTGGGTTCAATCTGTTCTAAAAAAAGTTGGGTTCAACCTCAAGCATAAATTACATTTCCTTATATCTATATTTTTTAAAGAACTAACATTTTGGTCTCAGTTGACATGCTGTTGCGGGACCAATTATGAAAGGTGGGCCATGATATATTTATCGACAATTCATATTATAATAAATTACAATTTTCTTTTATTTTTCTCGGTCATACTTGACACGTGGTTTTGTGGCAAGTCATGACTGATGGGCCATGTGTGGGTATAAAATAAAAGTATATAGTTAATGACATTTCATAGTTGTCATAAATTTTGTGACATTTATTAATTTTAATATTATGACGTTCCTATTCATCATAATATAGTGGTGTGTTTATTTATAACCCAGCATGTTAGGTGTCAACCAACTAAACCCAGCCCTCGTCTCCTTAGAGTGTTGTTGCCTGTATATAAACGAACTGTATTGTTCCAGCTAAAACTATAATTAAGGAGGCATATCTTGTTTAAATAGATTAAAATGATATTACTTCAATTGAGTACTTACTAAATGAGGTCTGCAAATCAAATCTCAAAGGGACTATAAAAAAATATGTTCAATTTTATCTCTCTGTTTGGGACACACGCTTACTTTGCTCCTTACTACATGCTTGAACTTTGCAGTGGCATGAATCGTTGAGTATTGATTGTTGCCCACAAATGGAGAGATGCATTGAAATAGCACGAATTTGTTATGAAAATGACCCATATAAGAGACCTACAATATCTGACCTTATAAGTATGCTGACCGAAACAGAAATCACAACTCTGAATTTCCCCCGGATATTATTATTGAGCCGAGAAATGACCCAACATCGACATTATACAAGGTATGGGCTCTTACATATTTGTGTGGAAGTTGCCTTTGATTGTAAATATGTGTCATTCTAAGAGAAACATCAGTCAAATATTTTAGAGTTTAAGGGACAATTTGTAGTTGCCATTGAAGAAATCAGTAATGCCATATTTGCTATTGTTGCAACAATGGAAGGTGGGAGCCGCCTGAGTCACTGACAGTGGAAAATATGACATCAGAGTGATTTGCAATGGCACATAGAAATTTATTCAAAGTATGGTTAGCCAAATGGATTGAGAGCATAAATCTAGATGGTGTTTCTAAAAACATTTGCTTTGTGAAGAAGGGAAACATTTCGTCATGCCGATGCAATTTGAATAACTGCTCTCCACATGAATTTGTGCATAACTGCATATGTGTGTCAGATGCTTCTTATGCACTTGATATTTCCTCTAAAATACATCCTTTCAAAATGTACAAATTATTTTACTTGAACAAATTCTAGTTCAATGAACATTTATTTTTGTAAAAATCTGTGTTCAAGTCTTCCGTTAGAGAAGACCATGTCAATGTCCTAACAACCATATTCTGTAGATCTTAAACATCACAATCACATCAGACAGATCGTGACCATCATCCGTGACGTCTTTTAGCCGCACAGTCAAACTTGAACATCACATCAAATAACCTCCTGCTGAAAAGTAACGAGCAACCATCAACCCAATCTCCATGTTTTTATGAATCCCCATAAGATCTGTAGCAACACCGGCATCTAATGTTCCTATGGCACACAACACTAGCCGCCTCCAGCGCTTTCCTCTACTACAACACGCCATCCTTCCCCACACAGTTACAACGGTGTTACCTACGCACATATATGGGCTCAATAATACAAGTCTGATACAAAACTGTGCCTCAAACTATCTAATAAAGCTCAAATCTATTTTCATCTGTCTTGTTACACATTCGACACAAATACGACAAATACAAACATGGCACAACCATCAATGCCTTGTAAAACTGACTTCAACAACGGGTAATCCATTTTTGCCTCCCAGGAGCTACTGTGCATCACGAATTTCGTCTCCAACAACAACATCCAAATGGCCATGCATTTTGTATCGGAGGAGAG
This sequence comes from Chloris gayana, assembly GCA_031894775.1. Taxonomy (NCBI): domain Eukaryota; kingdom Viridiplantae; phylum Streptophyta; class Magnoliopsida; order Poales; family Poaceae; genus Chloris; species Chloris gayana. The sequence goes on from JAUNZO010002636.1 coordinate 60,164, forward strand.
AGGCGAGCCAAATCTGCATTCCCTCTCTCTTGCGATGCATCTCATCGGCGTCCTTCTTCCCAGCGCATCACGCGCTTATGGGAGCAGGAGCAGCCTAGAGCGAGCGCAGAACCGACGCCTCCCTCCCCCCCCCCACTCTTGCCCCACGCGAGGCGTGGCGCCGCGGAGCAGCCGTGCGTGAGGCAGAGCCCCCGCCGCTCTGTGCGCCCGACGAGTACGTACATCAGAGCAGCCCGCTCTAGTGCGCCCACAACAGCCTCTAGCGCCACCTGGATCCCCTCAAGGCAGGTCCTGGACGACGGCGGGCGGAGACGACTCGGCCAGCGGCGGCCTTCGCGGCCGGGAGGTCGAGAGTGGCCCGCGTGGCTGAGGCGGAGCGGACTGGCATGCGGCGCTCGAGTCGGGGCCAGGACGCGGCGGAGGCCAAGGTCCGCGGCGACGGGGCGAGCACCTCCTCGTTCGGCCTGGCGAGTTGCGGCAGGTGGCGGCGCGAGCTCACACGAAGGGGGGGCGGCGGAGCGGCGCGAGCTCGTGCGGAGCCGGGCTCAGGAACGGCCAGGCGGGATGGACGGCGGCGAGGAGAGGTGAGCTTGCGCTGGGAGGCGGAACGCCACGAGGCGGCGTCGTGCAGCAGGGCAGGGGAAGGGAGGCTTGGTGGCGCAGGCGCGGTCAAGTGGCAGGTCACGAGGAGGAAGCGGAGGTCCGCGATCGTGCAGGCGTCTTTCTTCCGCTTGGCGCGCACCAGGTAGGGCGAGCGGCTACATGGGTGTGGCCTGCGCGTTGCCTCTCCAATATGCCCGTTGTTGTTGGAGATGGCAGGAATTAGATTGCTCTCTTGCTACTGTAGATGTAAGGCAAATGGAGGTTTGCCTATGCAATTTTCCTCTTATTGTTGAAGTCAGCCTAATATCGAGTCATGGTGTGTTACTCTTTTAGCAATCAAGTATGTGGGGCCTATGTAAGATTAAAACCGCTTCATATATATACGTGCTTATATCTGCACTAATTGTTCATGTTTGTCCTAAATATGCAAGTTAAGGTCAAGCTCCTACTCAAACTAGAGCGTACAGTAAAGCAAAAAAAAAGTTATTCCGAGAATGAGCCACCTAGAGCAATACTCAAGCTAAGTGTGGAAGTTAAGTAAAAGAGATATAGGGATAGAGACATCCAAAGATTTTTCTTTTAAGGTATCAGAAGGTTGTTTGCGTCTTTCCCTAGTCCCTACTCCGTATTGAAGCCTTCCAAATGAGAGCTCCACTCCGTCAGGCGCCACAATACTCCCCGCCCAGGGCACACTTTGAGTGGAGAGCTCTCTCCAAATACAAACTTGATGAAGACTTCAACGATCTTCACCTTTAGCTCAACGCTGATGCCCAATCAGTGCAGTATGAGCCAAACTGATAACACACGAAGCATAATGTCTCCTTCCATAAAATCCATCCACTATTTTTATGTGGGCAAAATAACTGTGATGAATATTACTATTGTGATTCATATGACATATTCAAATAGTTATATTCTTAAATAATAGTTCAATCTGGATTGTATAATATTTTTTGTGTGTTTAATATAATTGTATCGAAAGCTTATTGTTTACTATCTTTCGTTTTTGGAACAGAATGTAAAGATATTCATGGCACAACATTACAGGTACTCAAATGCTACGATTATCAACCGGCTGAATTATGTGGGTTTTTGATAGGAAATTTTGTTTTTGGACACCAAAAGATGCATGGTTTAGAAATTTACCACGAAAAGAGCTCCATTAAAATATTTTAACAAGCACCTGCGGGAGAATTGGGTGATGGAAGAAATCTTAATAGAGGTCTTTCAGTGATAATCTAAAACATACATCTTTTAGTGTCAAGAAACCAAATTTTCCTTTTTTAATGGCAGTTGAAACGATCCTTGTTAGGCATATCTTACAAAGTAAATGATGCATTTACCAAGAGATGAATTCAAGTATATAGTACTGCTGTCTGTCTATTAGGCGCCACATATGCACGAATTCACATTTTTAGTTTTTGTTTGACAAATAGAGGTTGACGACATATATAGATTTTCTTTTCCGATCGCCATGTCATAGTGATTCATGTTCTGGAGCCAATAGTTATTTGCTACCTAGATAATTAGAAGACGGCTTGTTAATTATTTTTTCTAACTGGTCTCCAACCCAGGTAATGGTAGCTAACTGTGCAATAGAAAACCTTGGAAATAACTATAGCCTTTAGAGCTGCAAATGTTATCGTTGCAAATAGATCTTAGACTATAGTGTGGCTAGAAATTAGGTGAGATCTCGCTGTAAGTCACAAAAGTTAACATTCTTTTGAACATTTTCAGCCAACTTACATGAAAGTGGCATTACGATGCTAACGGTTGTGTGGTGGTTGTCTGAACCAACCACGACAATAAGGAGGACATCTTTTTTACACGGTAATATAATCTGATTACACTTGTCACAACACTAGCTAACTGTTCAGGCAACTGACGAAACTGCCAGTGGAGCGTCCAAAGTGGAAGCTGTTGTTCAAGGTCCCGCCAAAGCTCCCCATCATCGCCGGCGAGAATATCAGGGACGCCAACGGCAACCCGCTGGAGATTATCCTTGTGGATGCAGACACCAGTGAGCCATCGTCGGCTCTCCCAGACAAGGCTCTGCGAATCGAGTTGGTTCCTCTGTTAAGTAACTTCCCAGTGGACAGCTGGGACGAGGACGATTTCCAGAGGGGCGTCATGGACAAGGTGGACTTTCATGGAAAGAAGTGCGTGCCCCTCACTGGCGAGTGCAGACACATAATGTGGGACAGGTGTGCCACCGTGAGCGAGCTCATGTTCACGAGCCATGTACGGGTTATTGACTCCATGTTCCGCATCGGCGTGCGCGTCGTGCCAGACTCCTACCATGGATCTAGGATCCTTGAGGGAATGACCGAGGCCTTCATGGTCAGGGACCGCCATGGTTACGAGCTGCTCCGCAGTAAAAACTACAAGTGGCAGTTGGCGTTCCAGAGCGAGCCGCGGCACCTGATCCACGCCGGCCGCCAAATCAGGGATGCCATCGGCAACCCACTGGAGGTCACCCTCGTGGACGTCGAAACTGGGTCGCCGTCGTCGACGGCGGTCCCAAGGATGAAGGAGCTGCACATCAAACTGGTCTCGTTCTTTGGACCTGAAGATTACTTTGAGTATAACTGGTCGGCTGACGACTTCCATGAAGCTTTGTCTAGGCAAGGCACAGACAGCCTGCTGTACCTCTCCGGCGACATCAGCCTGACCATGGAGGACGACGGGCGCGTCACAGTGAACGAGCTCGAGTTCACGTACAGGGACAATACGTCCTTATATGATTTCGGCCGCATCGGCGTGTGCGTTGTGCCGGACAGCTATAACAGCCTCGGCACGATCCGCGAGTGCGTGACCAAGATGCTCAAGGTCACAGGCGGCCAACACGAGGAGACGAGGAAGAAGCACTATCCTCCTGGCCTTGCTGATGAAGTCTGGAGGCTCGATCGAATACCGTTTGGAGGATTGTTGCACAGGAGGCTGACGCAGAACAAGGTCAAGAACGTTCAGGATTTCCTCACGATGCTTGCAGTGAAGCCTGACGAGCTACGCAAGGTTAGGGGTTGTGCTTCCGGCCGGCTCTGAGATTAATTGTTTTTGTGCTAATCGATCGAGTTAACACGTACAGATAGCGGGCAAACGCAAAAGCATGTGGTCGGAGGATCTTATCAGCCACGCGAGGAGCTGCGAATTCCCCCACGACAAGGTGTACGTCTACAGCACGGCGCACGCAACCATCTACGTGAACTCCATCTTCAAAATCGTCAAGGTTGAGTTGGGCGGCGGCGTGGAATGCCCGCTGCAACAGATGGACGAGGCCCAGAAGGTGAGTCCATCATCCAAACTCTGCTACGGTATACTACTCCCTTACTAAATTGTTATCGCCGTTGACTCTTTTGTTAAGTTTGACCATTTGTCTTATTCAAATAAAGTTTAACAAATGTCATATATTTTGTTGGAATATATTTTATCACTAAAGAAACTTGAAATGTAGCATATATTTTTTTATATTTGAAGAAATTTTTTAAATAAGATGAATGGTCAAACGCCACGAAAAAAGTCAATGGCGACAACAATTTAGTAAAGGAGGGAGTACGCTACTACAAAAGAAGCCAGCAATATCAGGGGCAGGCAGGGTGTTTCGCTCTCCTGTCCTGAATGATCATGATTCGCATATGCAGTGTCTAATTTCTAATTCCATAACTGAGAATATTGCTGTCTCGTCTCATGCATATGCATCTATGACCCTAGAGACTCGTGCAGCAGGCGATGCAGGAGGCGTACGAGCACCGTCACAGCCTCCAGGAGGTGAAACTGACACTGAAGCTAGCGTTCAAGAGCCAGCCACAGCTACCGATCCACACCGGCAGCAGGATCGTGGATGCCACGGGCAGCCCCCTGGAGGTCATCCTCGTGGACGCGAAAACCGGGTCGCCCACTGCGCTCTCAATGAAGCTGGACATCCGACTGGAGCCGCTCTTAGGGGGCTTCCCGCTGTACGAAGACTGGTCCGCTGAAGAATTCCAGAAGGCCATCGTGGATGCGCGCCAAGAGGATGTATGGCTCCTTAAAGACAACTTCAGTTGCAACGAAGACTACGTCATGAAGGACGGGCGCCTCACCGTGGAGCTCCACTTCACGGACGACTCCTCCTGGGTTCGCGGCCGTAAGTTCCGCATCGGCGCGTATGCCATCCAGAAGAGCTTTGACTACGATGCCTCCTTCAGGATTGTTGAGGCCATGACGGAGGCCTTCGAGGTCGGAGATCTGAACCGGAAGCACTACCCTCCCATCCTCGGAGACCCCGTCTGGAGGCTGGAGATGATCGACAAGGATGGAGCGGTCCACAACAACCTGACGAGCCACCACGTCGATACGGTCCAAGAGTTCGTCAGGATGCTAAATGTCAAACATGACGAGCTGCGCAAGGTTTAGTTCCTCTCTAATCATTCATCATCTTCTTATTACCGGCGCGGCCACCACAAGCAGCCAGTAGTTGCATCTTATTAACTGCTTCTTTTTTTTTGCCGGTGATGCAGATTGTGGGCGACTCCATGAAAGACGGAATGTGGTTTTCGGCTACCACGCACGCCAAGGACTGCGACCCCGGACATAATGTGTACGCGTACAGCGGGCCGAACACTAACAGCACCATCTACGTTGACTCCATCTTTAGAGAACTCCTCAAGATTCAGATCGACGGCGTGGAATGTCGGCTGGATGGTCTCGACTATAGCAAGCCCGACAAGACCCTTGTGGTCGAAATGGTAAGTCCATCGTCTGCCTGCTCGACCTAGCTACCCATCGGAAAATCAACTTTCTCAAACTTCTGTCGCGTGTAGATGATCGCTCGACAGCTAGTTCTGGAGGCGTACGAGCACCGCCACAACCTCCAGGAGGTTGATGTGGACAAGGAGGACCTCCAGGAGCTTATAAACGTCGTTTGCGACATTCATAAGCTCATGTCCCGTACGTATCAGAACAGATTTTCTGAGGAGATCCTAGCTTCATTCCTTCACTGATGACCTCTTCCGCAACTAGCAGGTACCGAACATTACGAGCATATCAATCTCGATGAAGATCTCGACGACGAGGATGATGAAGACGATCTCGACGATGAGGATGAAGACAGTCTCGACGACGAGGATGAAGACGATCCCGATGACGAGGACGAAGACGATCTCGACGATGAGGATGACGATCATGCCCAGCTCCTCCACGACGATGAGGTTTCCGTCCCCCAAGCTGCCCACCTGGTCCAATAGATGCCAAGCCAAACCGACAATACTTCCACTTCTTAGGGTCTGTTTGGTTTGTTGTCATACATTGCCACACATATTTGCCAAACTTTGTCGAAAGTGTGCTAAACTAATAATTGCTTGCTACACATTTGACAAAGTGTGGCAAGGATTTGAGTCTATGATAGGTGTGGCAAGCCGTAGCTGTGGTACAGAAACAAACAGTTACCTAAGAAACTGTGGCATGACTAACTTGTGGCATGAACCAAACACGCCCTTAATATTTTCATGTCTTGTCAATCCAGGTTAGCAATAAACCAGCATTGTTGTAGAATAAGAGGGCTTCTTTGGACTGGAGCTCCTTGTAAGCTTTTGCCTAAAAAATGATTTTTTTTTCACTTTTGGCTGTTTGATTTTGCTGCTGGCTTTTGAAATAAAATTATTATTCTCTGCACACTAAATCCAGAAAAACAACTTGGAGTTGTTGGATTTTGCTATATATTGGATTTTAATAACCCTGCTTTCCATAACCCTTCTTGATCCCTTCTCTGGTTTTCGTTGCTTTTTAGAAGCGAAGCCAACATAACCTAAAATAAACAGGCCCTTAGTATTTTAATTTTGTGTAATAAAGTTGTTGGGCTAAGTAGTAATAAGTACGAGATATAGGTGAAAGTGAATAGACACAGACACACGTGCTAGGTGGTAGTGGTACTACTATAGGGGCGGTTGTTGTGCGTCCGTACGCATGTTAGCACAATTTGTGTCAATCCCGACCTACCCTAATAACGCGCGAGTTCTCAAATCGGGAAGGTGTTCCCCGGGCGCGCCTCCTCCCACAGCCCCCAGCTTACTCCCCATCCGTCGTCGCGCTGCCCCGAGCTTTCTCCCCATCGTAGTAAGAAGAGAAACATGATGATGATGATTATCATCAATTTGCTGTATTGCTTAATTACTTGTTTGAAAACATGTAATGCAGTAGCATAGTGCAAATTAAATTAGCTCCTTTTAAGCTTTTGCCTAAAAAAATGATTTTTTCCCACTTTTTGGCTGTTGGATTTTGCTGCTGGCTTTTGAAATAAAATAATTATTCTCTGCACACTAAATCCAGGAAAACAACTTAGAGTTGTTGGATTTTTCTATTCGATTTTAATAACCCTGCTTTCCATAACCCTTCTTGATCCCTACTCTCGTTTTCGTAGTTTTTAGAAGCGAAGCCAACAAAAGCTAAAAAAAACAGGCCCTTGGTATTTTAATTTTGTGTAAAAAGGTTGTTGGGCTAATTAGTAATAAGTACTCTATGGTTATAGAGATATAGGTGAAAGTGAATAGACAGATATCCAGAGATACACGTGCTAGGTGGTACTACTATAGGGGCGGTTGCTGTGCGTCCGTACGCATGTTAGCACAATGTGTGTCAATACCGACCTACCCTAATAACGCGCGAGTTCTCAAATCAGGAAGGTGCTCCCGGGCGCGCCTCCTCCCACAGCCCCCAGCTTACTCCCCGTCCGTCATCGCGCTGCCCCGAGCTTTCTCTCCATCCGCCGTCGTCGCACGACCCCAGCTTCCTCCTCGTGCGTCGTCGCCGCGTTTCGCTAGCTTCCACCCCGTCCACCGTCGTCGTGCGACCCCCAGCTCCACCCCCCCCGTCTGTCGTCGCTGCTGTCAGCTCCTCTTAAGGTTTTGAAATAGAAGCTGGAAAAGTAGCTTTGATAAAGAACTTGTCTTCCTAGGTTGAATGAGATTCAGGAACGTCGGCCATTGGATTTTTCACTGAGTAGCCACTGAGTCCTCACGAGGTACAGGTCAGGTATCTAGCACTGAAATGGGTTCATACTTGATGTGGCCATCACTTGTTACCAACGGCAAGTCTTCTTGCGGTACTGCTTTCTTTCCAAGGTGCTTCTTCAGATGGCTGACATGGAAGACATCGTATGTATAGCAGTAGAATTTGGAAGCTGTAGTTTATAGGCAACTGAACCAATCTTTTCTGTAATCTTGAATGAGCCATAATACTTTGTTGTTAGCTTCAAATGAGCATGAACATTGAAGGCCTTGTGTTTGAAAGGAAGTAACTTCAGATACACCATATCTCCAACTTGGAAAGACCTTTCAGAGCGTTTCAAGTCAGCATATTTCTTCATTCTTGCTTGAGCTTGTGCCAAGTTAGCTTTGAGTCTTATAATCATGGTCTTGTTTTGTGGTGAAAAAATCTGCTGCTGGAGAGTCAGGTTCAGGTACTTGTATTTCAGATATTAGGGGTGGTGGATAACCATATAATGCCTGGAATGGTGTACATTTCAGAGATGTGTGGTAATTGGTATTGTACCACCACTCAGCAAGTGCCAGCCAAGATGCCCATTTCTTAGGCTCCATAAAGGCCGGTAATCTTAAGTAGGATTCTAAGCACTGGTTGACTCTTTACGTCTGTCCATCAGACTGAGGATGGTATGCTGAGCTATACTGCAACCCAACCTTCATTGATTTGAATAAGTTCTACCATAGTTCAGTAGTGAATATTCACTCTCTGCTAGTGACTATAGCTATAAGCATTCCATGCAATTTAAAGATGTTGTCAGTGAATTCTTGAGCTACTTGGGCTGCTGTGAAGGGGTGTGTCAAAGGAATGAAATGAGCATATTTGGTCAGTCTATCAACCATTACCAATATTGCATCCCTTTTGTTTGATTTAGGAAGACCCTCAATGAAATCTATAGAAATATAGGCCCAAGCTTGGTCTAGTATAGGAAGAGGATTAAGCAATCCACGATAGTGAGAATGCTCACTTTTTGCCCTCTGACAGACATAGGACATTCAGAAACAAAAAGCACAACTGCTTTCTTAAGTAGTTTAGAGAGCTAGATTTTCATTTTAAAAGTAAGGGGGCCCAAAGGATACCCGAAGCTAAGTTTGAGGAGTTAGAAATGCAATTTGAGAGTATAGGGACCTAGATGACACAGTGAGACAAGTTGAAGGACCGGACATGCACTTTACTCTAAAAACAATTTGGCCTTTACTTTTTGCTCCAATTACATCCCATATGCAACTCCAATGTCTCACCATAACACACATCACTTAGCCAGTTACCGGCAAAATTGTTGCTGGATCATCTCTTGAGTGGAGCGGCTCCCAGCAATGACGAACAACAAAAGTCCCATAAATGCTAATAGGATGAGCTAGCGGGCTTGATAACGCTTGCATCATACCACATGGTGTGAAATAAGGATGGTTTGGTGAAGCGGTGAAGTATAAAAATTGAGGTTGTGATATACAAGACAGAAAGTTAAATTACATGCAATTGATCATCGGTCCACTTACTTCCATAAGTAATTTAAGTCCAACACTGAAGAAAGTTAAATTACATGCAATTGATCATGGGTCCATTTAGTTCCATAAGTAATTTCAGTCCAATACTGAAGATGACTCATATCAAGAAACACAGTATTTGGTCACCTTCGGAATAACTATGTTGTTGTTAAACAAATTACACCATTCTCCATGCAGTTTGTAATTCCTTTGCCTCCTCTATTGTATAGCTTGATCCTATAAAAGGCAGCGGTTGCATTATTATATGATCCTTAAGACTTGCAAGGACGTTGATGCATATACAAATAAATAAAAATAATAGTATTTTGAGACCACAGTTTTGCAACTATGATTATGTGTGTGCTACAGTATTACAGTATATAATCTATATATAGTATTTTATATTT
>JAUNZO010002637.1:0-17379 GCA_031894775.1 Chloris gayana
TGTAACAACCCTAACAAATCAAAGTGCATTTCATGTCATTCATAAGCATGTCATCATGTGCATTTGAGAAAATGTTGAATATTGTGTTAAGAAATACACATGAAATGACAAATTAACTTAAGTTAAATTAAGAACTTAAAAAGATAAATTAAATACAAGTAAACTATGGAGTTTAACATTTTCTCTTGACTAAACATGAAAATAAAAGATTTTTGAAGTTGCTCTGAAATTATTTTATTTTGTAAAAATCCCTACAAGAAATAATGAAAGCTTATCTTTTTATTTTAGACTTGGAAATTTAATCCGAAATTTATTTGGAATTTGAACTTCGACCAATAAGGAAAAAGGTTTAAAATGTTTTCTTCTCCATCCCTGAATTTTCGCGTAATTTTTCGAGCTTTGGAAATGTGCTTCTCAATTAACTAAGATCGAAGGGCGTTTTTGTAAAATTATGAAAACAGAGCCGATGGCCAATTTTCTTCTCTTCTCCCCCGAACCGCCATTCCGCACCGCCTCCCACCGCGCCACCCCGGCAGCTCCCGGCCACGCGTCCGGTTCCCTCCGTGCCACGCAGCTGGTTCCCCACCGCCTCACCCGCTGCTCCGTTGGGATAAACCCGGAGCCCGGCTCCTTTTCTTTCTCCCGGACGCACCCGAAGCACCGCCGCCCACCCGCCATCCTCGCGCCTCGCCGTTCGGCCCCTTCCGGCCCCTCCCCAGCCAAGCCGCCACTATCCACGGCTCCGCACGAGCCCCGTGAATCTCCCCATGGCCTCCAATCGCGATACATCACTCTAACATGAGAGATCGAAGCTCGCCTTCCCCGAATACCAAACCGGAAGCTACCGCCGCACCCCCAAATTCTCTCCGCCCGGTGAACCATTCCGTCCAATTCTTGCTCTCCGTCGTGCGCAACATCTTCCCCCACCCCCGGCCAACTCACCCTTGCATGTCCCTTGCAAACTCAATGGAATTTCATCGAGTTATTGGACGTCTATGTACCGCCGCCTCCGTCCCGCGGTGCGGGTCATCTTCCGGCCACCCGGGACCCCCACCACCTCTATGCCGGTCCTCGTCATGACCTTGTGGAGCTCAAGCAACAAACCATCCGTCTTTTGGTTGAGTACAGTGGGCGCTAGACGCCGACGAACTTCTCCTCCGGCCGCCGTTCGTCGTAGGCATGTCTCCGGTCATCTTCCGGTGAAGCGGACCCCACAACCGGGATCTCCACGTCGCCCGAGGCTCTAGACCCTTTCCCGTGTTGCCTCCCCTCTTTCCGCACTCCTCCGGCGACGCCGCCGCCGTCCTCCGCCGCCGCTCGCCATGGCGAAGCGAGCTCGACCGAGCTGGGCCGTGCGCGTCATGGGCCGCCCACTCATGGGCCCGACTAGATTCGGCCCAAGTAAGCCTCTCGTTCTTTTTATTAATCTATTCAATTTTCAAATTGATTCAAACTTCGAAAATTCGTAGAAAATTCCACAAAAATCAGAAAAATACCAAACAAAGTTCATTAGACTCATAAAATTATTTTCTATTTAATTATGTATTCAAATACCTATTTTGAGAAATTATGATTTCATGATTTAATTAATTACCTTTCCTTTAATTAAGAAAACCTATTATGTTATGCTAATTATTAAGTGTTTTTGAAAAATAAATTTTTTTAAAAATTAGAGATACTGCAGACGAAAGTTTTCGTTAAGTTTGTTTTCCAAAATTAAACATAAACACCGTCATTTCATGTGATCCCAAATTAAGAGCTTAAGTGTGCTCACATGTCGTTAAGTATTTATAATTGTTGTTTAAAAACATGATTAATTATTAATGAATGAACCTGATTAATTATTAAGTAATGAACATGATTAATGTTTAATTATTAATTAATTAATGACCTTGATTAAACAATAATTAATGAACAGGATCAGCTATTATTTATTGCTTAACGAACGTGATTAATTGTTAATCATTAACAAGCTTAATTAATGAGTAATTGCTAATTAACGATCTTGATTAATACAATCATTGCACATCATGTCATATCCATTCATGCATGCATGATCAGTAAGTCGCAACGTATTGTTGGTCGACCTAGGTTCCGGCGTGATCGAGGTTCCGTCCGAGGTCGAGGCGTAAGACGGAAATCTCGAAGTCGACCAACACACGAGAAAGCTAACTCCGACGCGAATCCAGGCAAGCCCGGTGCATCCCACCTATGTTTTTAAAGTCTTTTCTTTTATCACAAGTAATGGGTCGTGATTGTGCATTAAGTTATAGGAGTTGCTTGATACCCTAGATGCATGAGATAGGTTTCCAATTGTTTATGCTATACTGGTACAGGTAGCTCAATAGAGTTAACGATCGCTAAGCTTAAGTTATAGGGAATCGGTAGAAGACGAGTGGTTCATACACTACTCGCGAGATATAGGGTAATGACTGGTTATTATTGCTAAGAATGATAAGAGAAAGATGAGAGTGTAAGTGAAGATGTTAATAAGCCGAGACCGGACGGGCCCCGTAGGAGAAAGGGCAAGACGGTTGAGGTCTTGCAAGGTGGTAGCCCCGTCCGTGTCGGTCAAGGACCGTACCGTTGTCGGCTTAGTTGAACAAGTTTGAACGTACCGCACTACATGCTGGTATCATGGGCCCAGCAAGCTGATGTACCCTATCGCCCCGGAGATGTAGCGTAGCCAGCTCTCTTTATCGGCTGTCGGTGAGAGGATAGTCTCACGGGAGGGAGATGGGTCGACCACGAGGATAGTCGTGGCGTCGCCATACTTCCGGGGAGTTGGAAATGGCTAGTCTGCTGTCAGGTGCTGGCGGGAAAGGTTGTCGTATACGACCGGTGCGGTGCGTATACGTCGTGTAGTCGGGTTTTGCCAGCTGGTATAAATCGATTCGAATCGCTGTCCCTCGCAGTAATGAGTACCGCTTGTTTAGCTCGTCACATCGTAGTAATCAACTGGAAGATGAGGTTGAGAGATGAAAGGATTGTTGGTCACAAATGATCTTTTCTTGCAAACTTGATTGCAGTAGTTGTAGACTGCAAAACCTTGTTCTCTATTGAACTTAACCTGAGCTAAAACCTGAAAGTAAGGATCAACCATTAGTGCTGTTTTCGCAAGAGAGTCAACTCCACAGCCAGAAAGCCTTTGCATACTAGGCGTCGGCCTTAGCGTGCCTCGTTGACGGGTCGGTCTTGCTGAGTATTAGAATACTCAAGGTTTGTTCGTTATGTTTTTCAGGACCGAGTCTTTCTTCCACGACTGTCACGGTAGTGGTCCGGAAGAGGAGCCGTGTTCCGAGGGTGGTTCCCTCAAGTGGGAACAGATCCCGACGTCCTGAGCGAGGAGTATCGTGATGTACGACGGGCTCAGTACATCACGCTAGTGGTCTTTGTTGTAAAGTTCAAGTTTCCGCTGCAAGACTCGTAGGTTGTTAAACTTGAATAATGTATTATGCTTCCGCTGTACAATGTTTGTATTTCAAAAACCTGGTTGTATTATACCATGATGTATATATTCTAGCTTGTATGAGATGATGAACTGTTGTAACTCGCTGCGTCGAGTGTCCCCCTGTACCGAGTCCTGGGTATCCCGGAGGGGATGTCACAGTGTATCAGGCCGTTTGGCATGATTGGCTAGTAGCTGGAGCGTACCATCTACACCGGTTCATTTCCCCTAGCTAGAGGCAGCTTGCCTACCACTCGCCGGTGGTCGGAAGATTCCTTCCTAGGTAACAACTCCTCATCTAACTGTAATGACGCCAGAGCGAGCATTTTAAAGTCAAAACTATCAGAGATTGGATGGCTTCAAGATTCTCAAACGGGCAGATGACTTGTTTTTTATTGATGCATATATGTTGCGCTCCTGAGATGCCTTTGCTTGATGTTCAAGTTGGCACAAAGAATACTCAGAAGACATGTATAATGTCTGAACCTGGAATAGCAAAACAACGGCGGATGCCCTTGTATTTATGTACGGGAGTACTATAAATACATGCATGGTTTCTTGTTTCGCAAAACCATACTAGTGCAAACTCATGCATGTTTGTTTTTCATGGGCTCAGCGGGTCAAAAAGCCAAGTAAAAGAAAATTTAACTGATACCATATAAATCCCCGTTACTGCCGCGGTGTGCAATTGGTAAAGTGGACAATCTCTTGTTCCTCGTTGGTTGTGTTGCAAGCTGTTGCCGGCGTCTCTTGAGATCTTCCAGGTTAGTGCTTTCAGAACTTCATGCTCTTTGTCCAATGCTTTTGGAACAATATAGTAGATCTTCCTTTCCTCTTTCTCTACTTATTATTTCTGTCGGTCTTCTCTTTTCTCTTGTGTGTCACCTCCTCCTTCCGTTGCGATCTGATCAAGTTAGTAGGCACATTACCGCTGATCAAGTCACGTACGTACATGTACATTAGCCAGCCTAGGCCAACCACTTAGATCCATCGCGACCGGGACTCTGAGCCAGCGTCGCGCGAGACCAAAGCGATGACCACGAGCCGGACCCTACGACCCCCTGCCTTAATTGGCAACATCATCGAGCGCTGCACGGAAGCGGCCCTTGGTGAAGCTCCACGCGGCGTGTTGCATGACGATTGCCGCGAAGGCCCTGCTGGAGGCCGTCGACGGTGTCCATGCATGAGTGTCCCTGCTGGAGGCCGTGGAAGTACAAGTCGTCGGGCTGCGCGAGGAAGAGGCGCTACCAGAGCACGGAGGCCGGGCAGCACCCGAAGCTGCCGTTAACGTGGGTCATGCATGGCGGCGGCGCGGTGCTCGAACTCGGCGCGAATCTTGGCCGCCAAGATCACCGCACGACCGTTTTGCGGGCGACAAGCCGTTGTTGTTTTCGTTGTCGTGGGCGTGACCGTACCGTTCTCCATCGTCGGCGCGTAGTCGGGAGGCGAGGGGTTGGTTGGTTGGCCCGGAGAGCCTTGGCTCACGGGCCTCAGCCAGGGCGCCAGGATTCGTCATAGGCCAGGTCACCGACTGCACTGAACCTAAAAGTGTAGTACGTAGGAAGATGCTATTTTTCTAAAAAAAACAATACCTGCCTCCGCTAGAGCTTCTCCGGTTAAGAGCGTTTAAGACATATCCGTAGCGTAGCATGGACACTTTTGCTAGTATATACTATAAGTACTTATTATTCTTGACACTGTACATTGATAACCATGAGATATATTCAATATAGATATTGATGAAAGACGAGTAGTTACCTTTTGCTTCGATGAAGAAAAAACATTCCACCGAAGACTAACGCCTGTCTATCTAAGACGGAGCTCCAAATCTCTTACCAATACGGAACGTCCCATACTTAGACCGATCTGTGGAAGTCATCGGTAGATTGGTCCAATGAGACTCATTAACAGCTCCGCGTGATGGCCAATGAAAATAGTTGCGCTAAAGCTTATATCAACATTTTGGTTAAATTGTGTCTACATTTTCAGAAAACTACGTCAACATCTTACAAAGAAATATTGACTTAGTACATATAAAATGTTGAAACAATATATCTAAAATGTTAATAAAAAATATTTCAAAAATACTCAAAAAAATATTCATATTGGATTTTATTTTATAGAATTAATTCTAAAGAACACGTAGGATCAAATAGATTCAAAAACAGATCCCCAGTTTGGGAGAAAAATGTGTTTGAGTTTCGTAACCGTTTCTTTTTCTCCCACCTCCAACTACGCTCCAATCAAATTGTAACACGTGATAGTAATATATTCAAAATTAAATATAGAGTGTTCTAGGTATTGGATTTTCTTACCAATACGTAACTTTTCGTGCCCGGGCCATGCCTCCCGTTTGGACACCACGTCGTCGGGCGAGGCGCACCAGCTGCGTAATAGCAGGCGGAGCAATGGCAATGTGACTGGATTAGTGGCTCGCGGCCTGTCGAGGGACTGGTGGCGGTGGGTCGGGGGAAAGGAAACCGCGTGCGACCTAGAAAAGAGGAAAAGGGAAAGGGAGCTGGGCCAGGAGGAAAGGTTTTGACCTAGTCAAGGGAGAGTTGACGTCACAAAAAAACCTAGACAAGGGAGAGGTAAAATGAAAATTTTAACCAATTTCTAAATTGAAGAATTCAAACAAAATCTGAATCAACTCCAAATTGAATCAAATAAATTTGAATGAACTCTGGAAATTCAAACTATGAATTTAGCAAGCGTGTTTAGCAATTCTATTTTTCATGTGTATCTAGAAATTTCCATTTTTATTTTGGAACTGAATCTACAAAGTTGAAGTTTTATTTTCCAATAGATTGAGCCCTGTTAATTGTAGAAAATTTCTCGGAGTGATTTACTAAATGTGTTAAATTTGGGATGTGACAAATGTTAGCCCATGTTCCAATGAATAATCCCTAGATAATTGAAACAAGGCTTGTGAACGATTATTTCAGTAACTGGATGGTAATTGTTGGAGAGCGGCTTGCAATAGAAGCTATAGCCTTTTTTTTAAGGCGTACTATATATATATTAATCATTGAGAACAGGGTACATGAGAGGAAATTATCCTCTGATTACATGCAAATTCCCCTTACGGGACTGAGAGCAGTAGGAAGCTTATGAGCTTTAACATTCAGCTCTGCTGAAACTAACCCCACGGAAATGTCATTACAAGAAAATTGAGGTAGATGGATAGAATGAACAGCACACAGACGGTGAGAGTGCCTCCGCCGAGGACTCACGGTGACGCCAGGAGGAGAGGGCGTGTAACCGCGGCGATGACAACTCTGAGTGTCCTCAGATGTGCTCTGCGCTTGACTTGTCGGTGGTCCCTCCGATTGTCTCCACGGACTTGGCACTCGAGGTTGTATTGCTTGGAGCCGTAGATCTCGTATAGGATTCACCGGGCTCAAGCTGATTCGATGATGTTGTAGAGCACACTCCATCACTAAATCTGAGAAGCTCAGACGGAGCTTAACTCGAACGGTGGAGGTGTTGAGAGAGAGGATGTACCCTCCGCGAGAAAAGATTATCCATCCAGCACCCCAAATCATGTAATGAACACAACAATGAATAATTGGTGTAGTCTCAGCAACAATGGAGGTCGCTGGTCTGTTCATCCACAGATCCGTCAATAGGTATGCAGATTTAGACATCAATAATGCATCTGGTGGCCGGCCTCTTTGCCACCAAGGATAACCAAACCACTCGAAGGAACAGCGGGGAGGCCTTCCGCGCCTACGCCATTGCCTTCCTTTACAGAGGAGGCCAACGTGGCGGGGAGCCTTCCCTCCATAGGAGTGGAGGGGCAGTGGGGGAAATCTCGACGTGTAATGGGTAGGCAAGTTGGGGAGAAGAGTTGGAGACGGATCGCCGAACGGAAACGGATGGCGAGGATAAGGCCAGATCCGGGCCTAGAATTAACAGATCTGGCAACTAGAGGCCTGGAGCAGGGAGCAACCCGGCGGTGTTTCGCATCAGGAGCTGGGGTGGCGGCGCTCCGCTCTGGATGGGGCAACATGGGGAGGCGGTCAAGGGGGCAGGTGTGAGGCGGAGCTGGAAGGCGACAGGGGACGTCGAGAGTCGGGGAAGGAGAAGGTGGCTGGTCAATCCGGTGTTTGCCGGAGCAAGCCGACTGTGGCGGGTGGGATGAATGAAGGGGGAGACAAAAGGGGACTTTATTTTATTGAGCATAACCTTCAACTCCGGCAAGAGGGCCCTGCCAGCGGCGAGGAAGACGACACCGACGCTGAGGAAGAGCCGGAGGAGGAGCACACCGGAGCTATGTGGGTGCATCTTGGGAAAAAAGAAACCTAGATCTACTGGGTGCTGAAACCGGAGAGAGGGGGCTTCCCGCTCCTTGCTACCACCGACGGGCTGGGCGAGGCGGAGGGGAGCCCAACGGCGGGCGGAGGCAGCGGCCTGGGGAGGTGGCAGCGGTGGGAGGAATCTAAGCAGGAGGCGGCATGCCCCCGGGAGAATGAAGAATATTCCGAGTTCCTCAGAAACTATAGCCTTTTGAGATGGTATCTCCCTAATGCGTGCATGGAGCGTGGACCTTCCACAGACAATCCCAATTATTAACATTGTTTTGAATATTTTCAGCTAATTTACATAAAAAGAGTGACATTATTATTACGATCGTGTGTTGGTGGTCTGAAACGAACCACGCAATATCGATCTCTTTACGCGTTAATTATAATCTGATTACATATTCTAATGATTCCTAACGTACCCCCAACACTACGTGACCATTCAGGATGATGCCAAAGTGGAAGCTCGAGTTCCAGGTCCGTCCAAAGTTTCCCATCATCAGTGGGGAGAATATCAGGGATGGCAACGGCAACCCGCTGCAGGTGATCCTCGTGGACACAGACACTGGCAAGCCATCGTCGGTTCTCCCGAAGGACGTGCTGCAAATTGAGTTGGTCCCTCTGTTAGCTAACTTCCCGCGGGACAGCTGGGATGCGAACGATTTCCAGAGGGGCATTGTGGAAGGGAAGCACCCGGTCCTCGCTGGCGAGCACACACCAACAATGTGGGATGGGCATGCCACCGTGAACGAGCTCATGTTCACGGACGATTCCCTGAATTGTGGCTGCAGCATGTTCCGCATTGGCGTGAGCGTTGTGCCATACTCGTACCGCGGTGCTAGGATCCTTGAGGGAATGACTGACGCCTTCATGGTCAGAAGCCGCAATGTTTACGAGCTGCACTGCCGTAAAAACTACGAGTGGCAACTGGCGTTCCGGAGCCAGCCGCGGCTCCCGATCTACGTCGGCCGCCAGATCACGGACGTCGTCGGCAACCCACTGGAGGTCATCCTGGTGGACGCTAAGACCGGGTTGCCATCGGCGCTCCCGATGATGATGGATGAGCTGCACGTCGAGCTGGTCACGCTCGGGCGTATGGAGGACGACTGCTGGTCGCAGCTTGACGATGACTGGTCGGATGACGATTTTCAGAGGGACATGTACCTCTCCGGCGACGTCAGGCTCGCCATGAAGGACCACGGGCGCGTCACCGTCAACGAGCTCCAGCTCACCAAGAGTCCGTACATGTTTGAGGACGCCCACATCGGTGTGCGCATTGTGCCGGGCAGCTATAACGGCCCCGGCAGGATCCGCCAGGGCATGACTAACATCCTCGAAATCCAAGACAGCCTAGAAAGGGACGTGGAGACGAAGCGCTTCCTTCCTGGCCTTGGTGACCAAGTCTGGAGGCTCCAATGCATCTCGTGGGGAGGATCGTCTCACCGGAGGCTGGAGCAGAACAACGTCAGGAACGTTCAGGATTTGCTCACGATGCTAGCAGTGAAGCCTGACGAGCTACGCGCGGTTGGTTGATTTGGTCTAGCTAACCTAGCTAGCTACTAGCTAGTTGTTGTTGTATATACATCCTCGATCGATGGTGTTGCGCTGCGGGCTCTAATTGATCGCTCATCTCTTTTGATCGAGTTAACACAGATATATAGTGGGCGACGGCATGGAGGAGAAGATTATCGAGCACGCGAGGACCTGCGACTTCCCCCGCGACAAGGTGTACGCCTACAGCACGGCGCAGGCCACCATCTACGTGAACCCCATCTTCGACCTCGTCAAGGTTGAGTTGGGCGGTGTGGAATGCCCACTGCTGCAGCTGGACGACGCCCAGAAGGTGAGAATTCCTTGGCAAAAACAAAAACTGACATTAATTTTCGATATATATATATATATTTGCCTGCTCCTCCATTTTGCAGCTCAAAAATTAATTAATTGTTTAACTTTACAATCTAACTCGTATGTTTCGTTAAATCACAGAGACTCGTGCAGCAGGCGATGCGGGAGGCGTACGAGCACCGCAACAGTCTCCAGGAGGTGAAACTGACACTGAAGCTGGTGTTCAGGAACCAGCCACGGCTCCCGATCCACACCGGCAGCAGGATCCTGGACGCCACGGGCAGCGCGCTGGAGATCATCCTCGTGGACGCGGAAACCGGATCGCCCGTCTCCATGGAGCTGTTCATCGCACTTGTCCCGCTCTCAGGGGACTTCCCGCTGTACGAAGAGTACTGGTCCGCCGAAGAATTCCACCAGGCCATCGTGGAGGGGCGCCAGGTTGGTGAACCACTCCTCAAAGGCATCAATGGCTGCTCGCCCTGGATGAGGGACGGGCGCGTCAGCTTGGAGGATGAGGAGCTCCGGTTCACGGACGACTCCTCCTGGATCAGCTGCCGCAAGTTCCGCATCGGCGCGTACGCAGTGCGGAGACGCAGGGGCGGTGACTCCCTCTGGATGGTTGAGCCGGTGACCGAGATTGTTGCGGCCTTTACCGAGGCCTTCGAGGTCAGTGATCTGAACCGGAAGCACTATCCTCCCGTCCTCGGCGACCCCGTCTGGAGGCTGGAGATGATCGACAGGGATGGAGAGTTCCACAACAACCTGACGAACAACAGCGTCGATTCTGTCCAAGAGTTCGTCAGGATGCTATCTGTCAAGCCTGACGAGCTGCGCGCTGTTAGTTCCATCTTAATCATCATCTTATATATGTACATCGATCGGTATGGACAAGCCATTAGCTGCATATAACTTTATTAATTATGATTGCTCTTTTTTTTCCCGACGAACGAAGCACAGATTATCGGCGACGCCATGACAGACAGATTGTGGACTGTAACGGCCGGCCACGCCTGGTTCTGCGAGCCCGGAGATATGGTGTACATGTATACCGGGGCGAACGGCACCATCTACATTGACTCCATCTTCAGCAAACTCCTCAAGATCGAGATCAACGGTCTGGAATGTCGGCTGGATGGACTCAACGAAAACGATCCCGACGAGGCCCTTGTGGCCGAAATGGTAAGTCCATCGTGTGCCTGCTTGAGCTAGCTAGCTACTCATCAGAAAATCAATTTTATGAATCGCGTGTAGAGGATCGCCCGAGGGCTAGTTCTGGAGGCGTTCGAACACCGCCATGGCCTCCAGGAGGTTGAAGCGGCCATGGACGAAGACCGCGTTTGCCGCGTTGACTACCTGCTGTTCCGTACGTATCTCAACTGATCGATGCATGTTCGAGCGCTTGGAGGATATCCTAGCTAGCTTCATTTTTCCTTCACTAACCTCTTGGGCATCTAGCAGAGACCGAACGTTACGTGCATCTGGATCTCGACGATGAGGTTGACGTCCACATCCAGTAACTTGCCCAGGTCGACAAGGGTTCCCGTTCCCCAAGCTGCCATTCAAGCCAAACGGACAGTACTTCTACTTCTTAATATTTTGTGTCTTGCAACATTCATGTATCGATAAACAAACGACGTTGTAAACTAGATTTCTTTGGGCTGGAGCTTGTTTGAGCTTTTGCCTGAAAAACTGCTTTTCCAATATTTGGCTGTTGGATTTTGCGATTGGCTTTGGAAATAATAATTTTCTATTTTCTATATACACACACCAAGTCCAGAAAAACAACTAAAATTTATTGTATTTTGCTATTGGATCTCAAGGATGCCTGCTTTTTGTAACCCTGTTCGTTTCTTTCTCTGGTTTTCTTGCTTTTTAGATGGAAAGCCAACAAAAGCTAAAATAAACAGGCCTTTTAGTACCCTAGTAAAAATATGTTGGGCTAAGTCTCTGCTCGTTAATAAGTTCGATGAAAACGTCAACGCCCACAACCAATAGGAATCAATTCTCTTTTGGAGTCTGATTTCGTTTCACGTCGTACATTGTCTACCGATCGAGTTCGTGTCGACTATTTAAGGTCGTTGGGTGTCTCGAGTACGTTGTATAACTTGATCCCTATTGGTTAGCTGTATTTCTAAAACAGAAGTTACATAACTTCGATTCCGACTCATGATTTCACGTATAATCGATTAGCATGTTGTCACGTCTGCTTCTTCGACGAGAAGCCAAACGCACGGGACAACGTCCCAACAGACTAGCATTTTTCCGACGAGAAGCCAACGCACCACGCCTGTAAAAATGAGTCCACTTTCGCCCCTCTTAATGTTGCGTAATAATTGGACCACTTGGCTGTAAAAACGGCAAAACGTGGACATCGGCGTCGCCAACCGCGTGCAAGGCAGCACGCTGCTGATGTTGACATACACGGAGATCGGGACAGCACAGACGATCTCTCAAATCCTATCGTACGCTAGCAGCTACCGGCCATTGTCTCCGCCAAGATGAACACACATTGACCTCGTGAAGATTGATAGTCGAAGTTGAGCCTACTCACAATTAGCATAGAGACCCATGATGTTTCTTATCTTTAATCCAAACAAGCCTGCATCCTCATATTGATCACTTGAGTTCACTACAGTAGTCTACATATTGTACATAATAAGTAACACCTCTCATGGTACATCTTAATTGTCCGTAGAGATTTGTAGTTATTTATTTGTGTTGACGTTCTGTTGAATTGGCTACTTATATTAACTGATCGATTTATTATTAGAAGTATATTTCTTTATTCTTATTCTTAGAATGACAGTGTCATCTCGGATGACAATACTTATCAGAAGTTTGATTCTTACTTTCTTAACACTCTACTCACTGTGTTGTTTGGTGGTCTACAGCTCCGTTTGTTATAAACACAAAGAAGTAACAAAAAATAATTTGTTATAAACCCGTAGCAACGTAGGGATATCTTGCTAGTTATGTATATGGGCAAACATAAACTGACAAATATTTTCTTGTATCGATAAATAGTTAGATTACACCCAAAACACATAGCACTGTCAATGGCATTAACTAGGGCGGCGATCCTAAACAAAAGGAGGGGCTCGGCGAGGTGTAGCTGCTCACTGCACTAACGGAAGAAGACGTTGCGGACTCGAAGGAGATCGAGCGGGGGCACCTGCTTGCCCCCTCTGTGCACAGGTCTGCGAACCACGCAAGCTCGTCGTCCGCCTCCGCCCGCCATAGCCACCGCCCTCCCGTTGACGCAGAGCTTTTTCTTGATCGTCTCCGTCCAGGGACCGGTGTTGGCGCCCATGGTCATCTCCAAGAATTCAGCAACGGCCTTCCTTACCTCCTCGGACATACGCCCCGTTGACGCTGGGCCGCACCTAGAGGTTTTCCATTCCCACCAGGCGCTTAACTTGTGATTTTTTTAGAGTGCGGATTTATGTCCATGGGGACCAATGCCCACCCTATGTCGATCCATTAAGATTCAGTGTGTGCATGGAGATTCGTGAAATGCCGTTTTCTGCCGTCCTCATCCTCTCAGGCCTTCATTCGGTCCCAGGCACGGGAAGCAGGCAGCAGCAGCAGCAGCCTTCATTCGGTGCGCAGGCGCGCTGCAGAAGAAGAAACAGAAAAAGCATGCAGCAGCAGCAGCAGAAGCACGGGAAGTAGGCAGCATCAGCAGCAATCTTCATATCGGCGACGTCCGTTTCGTCTCTGGTTGGCAGCAGAACGGGCAGGCAATGGCGCGGGGGCAGCCTCCGCCCGACAGGCTCGTGCAGGTGGAGTCCTCGGCATGGGTGCAGCATAGCTGACAGTGTCCTTCGCGTCTGGTGGCCACGACGAGCAACGGGCGGGCGAGCGGCGGCAAGCTCGGGATGGCACTGGCGTAGGCTTTGTCCTCACGAGCCAGGCGGCGAGCGGATGCGAGCTCAGGCGGCGGGCTTGCGACGTGGGTGCCCTCGACGCGTGGTACGCAGTCGCTCGTCGAACGATGGGCAAGGCTAGACTGGATGTGGATGGCGGTTGGCGGGTGGCCCGGCAAGTGCGATCAGCGCCATAGGTCCTGTCCTAGCATGGTGGTCGTGGTATGGTACGGATGAAGACAGGAGAAGGAATAATTGAATAATCTGACATGTGGGACCTCGAGTACCATTTCATTACCAGCAGCCTTCATGGTGCTCCAGGACCATTTCAGGTGTGCGTCTGCGTACAACAACAAATGCGGATCAGCCAGCAGCTGCCTCGCATTAATGACCATTTGATGTCCTCCGGTTCGGAGTGCACGTACGCTGCCTCGCATTAATGACCATTTGATGTCCTCCGGTTCGGAGTGTACGTAACGCCAGAGGCATAAAATGTTTTCCGTTTTTATATTCAATTGTCCTGCCTTGGCCCAGTAGCAAGCATCCACTCTCTCTCTCCACCTCTCTCGTTTCGTGGTGACCAGCTCCTCCCTCTCCCCTGCATGACCACTAACGGCATTGCTCCTCCCTCTGTGTGTGATCACAACGCCCCTTGCTCACCCCATCTGATATGGTGCCACGAGAAAGTAAACTTTCCCATCGGTGGGATGTCCTCTCACCGGTGAAAAAAAATATAACATATATTTAAAAATTTTGAAAAAATACGAATTTCGGTATGATATAGTTTATACGGTAGAAAGTATACATGAAGTTTTAACTTTGACTTTAACTTTATTTAAAAGTTATAAAATTAACAAATTACAGAGGAAGATGACGAATTAGCTGTTTTCTCCTTTTTTTTGTCTTTAACATAATTTGTTATTTTTATATCTTTTACCTAAATTGAATTTAAAAGGTAAAACTTTCACTACTACACGTACATCCACTTCCATAAAATTTGAAAACCTTTAAATAATATTTTAAATATTTTTAAAATTTTCTCTCTCCGATGGGATGTCCAATCGGTGGGGAAAAAATCATGTCCATGATGTCACGGCACTACGCCAGGGAGTCGGAACTCGAGTTCGACTCGGCACAAGAGAAGTTATCGGCCTGCCGAAACACAAAATACGGTCGGACGAACTGGTTGAGACTTTTAAGTAATCTATACCCAATCTATAAATTCTGGTGAAGTCATCTACGACCCCCACCAGCAAAACCCGTCATCCTCCACGTACGAAAAAACGGACTCGGAATCCCGTGCGTTCCCATCGGTAAAAAAAAAACAGAGATCAGATCGTTCCCGTGTCCGGTGTCAAAGCAATTTATGCGAGGGACTTTTTTGAAAAAAATTCTCCCGTCGATCGTCATAGTATAAAAGAAATAGTGCCGACAAGTGGGCCCAGCCAGCCCTTGCGCACGCCCGCGACGGCCGCTGTCGACTCCGCCCGCCGCACCTCCCCTCCCCTCCGCCGCCTCCGGCGAACGGCGATCCTTCCGGGCTCGAATGATGACCAGCTTGAGCGCGCTCGCGCCGCGCTGCGGCCCGCCTTTAGCTCTCGCCATTGTTTCTTAGGTTGCTGCCGCTCGAATCCGTCCGCTGAAAGAAGCCGAGCTTGGAGAAATCAGGCCACCAGCAACTTCGGGGCAGCTCGATCTGAAAGTGGGGCGGGCGGTGGGCTGCCCGCCTGCCGCCGCATTGTCCGCTTGATTTTTTAGTGGGTTTAGCAGGTCCCGGTGGTCATTACAGCTTTGTCCACTTAATCCTAGCGGACTCGGCGGGCACACAGTCTGCGATTTTGCGGGCGTCGCATTGCCTGTTGCGCTCTCGTTGCCCGGCAGGCCAGCTTGCCTAACTTACTTGAGTTGCACTCGGGAAGGCTATTATTAATTACTCCGCTCTAATCGCCATGTTAATTGCACTCCTCAACGGGTAGTCATTTCCTACTACTCGCACGAGTTTTTCATCCCCGGGCAGCCATCCGCCTCATCTTCATCGATCTGCCGCTGCAGTCCGTCCGTGTCTCCACCGTCGACCGCTTCTCCATCGACCCGGTGCTTGCTTAGGTATTGTCGTATTTGTGTCCATTAAATCCGTCCGTTAGCCTTCGATTCTAGCTTTTGTAGGACAAATCTGGCCAGCGCCCGTGCAATAAAAAAAAAAATCTGGGGCTCTTATCTTTGCGTATACAAGTGCCGAGAACAGGGGATTTTCCTATTATACGAGTATGCAGATGATACTCTTTTAATTATGGAAGCTTATCCTAGGCAGCTTTTTGCTCTTAAAGCTCTTTTGAATACTTTTGCTGACTCCACAGGATTAAGAGTAAATTATAATAAGTCCTTTATTGTGCCCATTAATGTCCAAGATGCAAAAATGCAGCATTTGGCAAGAACCTTTCAATGTCAAGTTGGTGCTCTACCCTTTACCTACCTAGGTCTGCCACTAGGTCTCAATAGACCTTCGGTAGAAGAATGTTTGCCTCTAGTCAGTACAATTGAAAGAAGATTGGTTGCATGTTCTTTATATCTTACTCCGGGTGGCAAATTGCAGATGGTAAATTCAGTCCTTTCATCCCTGCCTATCTTTTATATGAGCACAATTAATGTTCCAATCACAGTTTTAGAGCAAGTTGAAAAATATATGAGACATTGCTTATGGAGAGGGGGTGATATTAATGTAAATAAGCCCTCACCAGTGGCACTGGGAAAAGGTAACAAGGCCAAAAGCTGAAGGAGGCTTGGGAGTCATAAAGCTAAGAACTATGAATGAAGCTCTACTCCTCAAAAACTTACATAAGTTCTTCAACAAGGCCGATTTACCTTGGGTGCATCTTTTATGGAACACTTATTATTCTTCAGGGGAGCTACCAGGTACAAGAAAAAGAGGTTCTTTTTGGTGGAGAGACATTCAAAAATTATTGACAACTTACAAGGGTATAGCCAAGGCAATGATGCAGGATGGCACTACCATTTACTTTTGGACTGATTTATGGAATGGTAGGATTTTATCCAATCAATATCCAGAATTATTCTCCTTTGCACAGAATAAAAATATTACTGCTCAGAAAATATACCAAGATCCATCATTTCATAGTTTTTTTACACTACCTCTTTCAGAAGAGGCCTATGGGCAGTATCTTGAATTGCAAGAAATTATGGAAACAGAGTTCACAGTACCACAACCTGATATATGGACATATATATGGGGTCAACAGAATTTTAGTGTCGATAAAGCCTATAAGAATCTCATCGGTCACTCACAAGTTGATCCTACATTTAGTTGGATTTGGAAATCTTCCTGTCAAATGAAGCATAAAGTTTTCTTCTGGTTGATCTTAAATGACAGAGTTAATACTCGAGGACTGCTAAGGCGAAGAAATATGTTTCTAGAATCTTATACTTGCGAGATGTGTATATGGCAAACAGAGGAAACCCTAAGACATCTTTTTCTCGAGATGTAATTTTGCCAAGAGATGCTGGCAAATATTGGGACTGACTTATCCAAATACCATTCAGCCATTGGCAGCTTTCAAATTATTCAAGAAAAAAATTGAAGGTCAAATTCTCAATGGAAATAATCATTCTGATGACTTGGGCTATTTGGACAACAAGAAATGAATGGATTTTTAATCAAAGGGCTCCAACAGTCGACCAATGCAAGGACAAGTTTGTTTATGAGTTCTCTATGATGCTGCATAGAGCAAAAGCAAAATATTTTCCAGAAATTTCAGAATGGATTCAGTCCCAGAAATTTCAGAATGGATTCAGTCCCTTATGTAATTTTTTCCTGTTTTTTAATCTTTGTACATCTGATGATTTTTATTATAATAAATAGTCTGTAGGGTCTTTGGGCCCTCCAGTTATCTCAAAAAAA
>JAUNZO010002639.1:0-30364 GCA_031894775.1 Chloris gayana
GTAAGGTTGTATCTCACATGAAGCACTGCACTCGGTTATGAATTCGCGCATTGGCTACACAATTTGCAGTTAAATTGCCCTGCGCTGAGTGCCACTCCTGCATGGCTGCATCATCAGCAGTGCATGCAGACAAGCTGAATCGCATGGACTGCAGCACCCCTGTCAAGATTGCAAACTTCACCAACCTAGGAGGTAAGTTCGCTGGTATGCACACTGCTTAGTGCTTAAGTTATGGATGTACCCAAGGTGTTCCATGGAATGCCTGGGCCAAGTAAAAAAAAAATGTCAAGCAGCGGGGCAGCGACCATCAACATCTTCATGCTGGGGCTGTGTGTTCGGGGCCTTGTTTCTAACACCTGTTGGCCACCTCGAATTCAAGCTGGTGACCATCATCAACGGCATGTCATTGGCATTTCGTCGAACATGTAGAGGGCGTCTGTCATCGTCGTGCAGGCTGTTGCTGCAGACAGAGCCGCACCGAAGATAAGCGCCTCCCTTACTGACATCCCCTCCAAGCCGAACATCTAGAATTTTCGGGAACAGGTTGCTTCGCCCGCACCGAAGAAATCTCAGAAACTTGTGGAAGTTTGCCCTTTTGCCTGGTTCTTTTGTTCCTGGATACAAAACGCTACAAATGCCGTGCGGCTTGTTGGGCTACAGAGCCGCCCAGCAACGCCACAGCCCATGAACTCAGCCCAGCTAATCTCACATCGCATCCCCCGCCCCGATGATCACAAGATTATTCATCAATCACCCTACCAATGCCACCGGATTCCAGCCCACTAGTCGTAAAAAAACGCAAATCCCCCGAGCAAGAGCACAAAAATATATGTTGTTTTATAAAGTCGAGGAACAGAAATCGTTGTGGCTGTGTAAAAATGGTACACTAAAATTGCATTATTTATTGCTCATAAGTAATAGCCAACCAATCATGGATCTCAAAGGGTGCGCAACATTTAGCACGGATAAACTCATAAACACGAGTTCCATTCGCAGAAACAAAAGAGAATAAACACGAGTTCGCCAGTAAACTGCCCAAGAAACTATTGTTTCCAAAAGGAAATCGTCAACTAAAATCCCGTCGTGCACTGGACAACTCACTTCCCAAATCAACTCCAATAGATCGAAACACGCAAACCAGGTTTGTGTTCAACTTACATGGGCAGATGAGCACCGACAATGGTAAGCCACTCGAAAAAGAAGCCGATCTTCCCGACGATGCCTGTAGCGGAGGCACACGCTCCCAACCCCATCTCTCCTGCTCTTGGGTTCCTGGAGCGGTGCGTGTGTGTTCTCGGAAGAATGGGAGACGAGTGCCTGCCTATATGCAGGCAGTATTCGGCCAGCACATTTGTTTCGTACATCGAGACTCGAAAGACAGAGAGCTGAGAGAGGACACGCTTTTGCCAATCCCTTTTCCTCGGTAAAAGTTCCACCCTCCCTCCGTGCCTCCTTGGTCCCCTGGAAATAGATTGCTATTCCAAC
This sequence comes from Chloris gayana, assembly GCA_031894775.1. Classification (NCBI taxonomy): domain Eukaryota; kingdom Viridiplantae; phylum Streptophyta; class Magnoliopsida; order Poales; family Poaceae; genus Chloris; species Chloris gayana. Next base: position 1,486 of record JAUNZO010002639.1, read on the forward strand.
GTTTGAAAAAAAAATTGACGACGTCTAAAATATAGCCAAAATATTTATATGCAAAATACACCGTCATAAAACATTATTTTAATTTTAACAACACATGTTTTTTTAGTTGTAACAACACATGTTTAAACGGCGTCAAGTTGTCACAAGTTTCTATGGTGCTTCTGAGGCTGACTCCAACAAGGCCATGCAAACTCAAAAATGGATGTCCATGTGCTACTGTTCATACGATTTTCATCTCCAACAGAGAAGGCAAATGAGAAGGCATTTTTGCCTTCGAGGACGAGGTGAGTTAAAAATGGATACCCTCTCTCCTCGAATGCATTTGATGAGTGCGGCGATGAGCGAGCGTGGGGACGGCCGAGGCGCGAGCACCACGGCGGCGGATGAGCTCGAGCGCGGGCGAGTGGCGCCGGCGTGGGCACGGCGGCGGCGGGTGGGCTCGAGGGCAGCCGCGAGCGCGAGCGAGCATGGTGGCGCGGACGGGCTCGGTGGCGGCCGAGGCACGAGCACGACGGCGGCGAACGAGTCCGGCGCGAGTGCAAGCGAGCGACGTGGACGAGCTCGAGCGCGGGCGCGAGCGAGCGGCGTGGACGAGCTCGGGCGTCGGGCGTGATGGGCTGCGATTCCGCCTGCGGCGAAGTGCGCAAAGGGGAGGCGGGCCCCGGTGGCGGTGGCGGCACGGGCGCAACATGTGAGGCCGACCTTGGCGAAGCCGGAGAGCGGCGGCGCAGGCGCATGTGAGGCCGACCTCGACGAAGCTGGAGAGCGGCGTGCGCGGGGAAGACAATGGTTCCGTTTGCCTGGCTGCTGTTGGAGATGAAGGTTTGGAGAGGAGATGTAAGCTACTGTTCACATTAGGCAAACTGTGATTTGCCTCCCAAAAATAACTCCTATTGCTGGAGTCAGTCTTAGGCGTCAAGAAATGAGGGTGGGTCCCGCCATACATGCATCTGGCGCTATCTCCTTCACCGTAGTGGGGCTCACCTCGTGCGGATCCACTGCGGTCCATCCATCTTTATGTGAACTCGAAATGACCGCGACGAAAAGCAGGATTTTGCGAACTAAATAATATCTTCATCTGTTAATTGAAACAACGATATGTGATAATCCCGCCGCATCTTGTAACTTGAAACAGCAATTTGAAGTTTAACTATAATTTCATCTTACTTTTTACATTTTGTATTCTTGTCTCTCAATTTCCTCTTAAAAATATACTTTCATTCCAAATAAAAATGAACGTCTAAAATTTTTCTTGTCGTTACTTACACGAAAAGTAATTTTTTAAACTGAACACGACAAATAATGTCTCTTGCCCCTTCGTCCAAATCCCAACAACCCCTGCCGATGGGCGCACGGTGCCCGCCGCGTTTCCGGCTCTCCGCCCCCAAGCCCCACCTCCCCGCCGCCATTCCTCCCATCCGCTTCGATCCCTAGACGCCGTCCGCGCCTTCCCTCCGTAGTCCACCGCCGTTCACTGCCATAACTCCACCTCCCCGCCGCCGTCCCTCCCATGTCCCATCTCCCTCTATCCCTAGACGCCGTCCCACCGTCACCTCCGGTGTCCACCGCCACCCCCGTAACTCCAGCCAAGATGGATCAGCTTCCGCCCTCCTAGCAGATTGAGGATGGTGACGGTGGGAAAGCCCAGATCCGAGAGAGGAAACCTTCGTCGAATCTTCAGAGCAAAGCAATTTGCGACGTGTCTGATGTCGGCTCAGTCAGCTCATCCCACAAGGTTCACTATTCTGCTCGACCCAGCTTAGCCAGTTTGTTGTTGTGGCTCGTTCCCCAGTATCTGAAGGACCCGGGCTGCGAGTCCGATGATGACAGTCCTCTTGGTTGGGCAACACCGTTCGTCAATTTCTCGTTGGCAATTGTTCTGGCGTATCTTATGTTACTGGTGTTGCACAGGCTTTTCATTCATGAGAGCATAGCTATCTTATCCTGGGTTGCTACAATCATTTTAATCCCCCTGCTGGTCTGTATCCGTTTCCTATCAGAGACCGAGAGCATCAGTTTGCTGGAAATCTGTATGGTCAGCGTTCCCTGCATTGCTGTCTGCACGGGCTCTTTCCTTGGAATGCTATCTATGTACTTGAATACAATTTACGCCTCTTGGGTCTGCGGTTGTAAGATTGCCAAGCTTCGTCTGTGCAGAGGGGTGGAGAAATCAGCTGAGATCGCGTTCAGTTGCAGTAAGATTCAGATGCAGACAGTCGACCCCATCCCTCCTTTCTTCATGGTTTGCGTCTTGTCTTTGACTTGTGCTGTGCGGGTAGTGTTCATGTGTTGGATGCCCCCAAAGGATCCCATTTCTGCAATCACGGACATATCATTTATGGTGACTATATGCATGTTTGCATGGACATGCTACGTAAATGCTGTACTTCTCAATGGTGCACTCTTCAAGGAGCAGGATATTGGCATAGGTTTTGTGAGCGGATTCATTCTTCTATTTATGCTGATGTTTCTGGTTGCTATTTGGTTTGGTGAGGCCATTTCCACCGTGGTTCCATGGATTAGTGCAATGATGACTTCTGGATTATATGGATACACCTTTGAGGTCTTCTGCAACTACAGGGTCCTGATGGAACAAAGGGTTTGACAAATGAGAGGTGACTCATAAGAATGTGTGCACCAGAGGCATTTGTGACAAACAACACTGTCATATTAAAGGTGAAGACAATACAGTTTTTTGCAAGGAGGGGTTGAGCAACAAAGCAAGTTGTGTGCAATGTGATTACTAGAGCCGACTAATAACTTTTATTTAATCAGAGCCTATAGTCAAATGGCAGCACTTTTGGTTTTGGTTCAGCTATTTATGACAGTTGTTAGTCTGCTTGTAACAATCTTCTGTTTGTGTCTTTGTCAACTTGTTTTGCAATCTAGTTTACAAATTTTGGTCATACTCCTATAAAGAAAAATCCTTAGCTATTATAATTCCACTTCTGTGCATTATGTTTGCACTAAATGTTATGATTTGCTTACAATTTCCATAACTAATAAGTCTCTCAATCAACATAACCAACCTCATCTGTACAGAGTCGTTCTCCCTCTGGAGCTCCCTGTCCAAGTTCATAGCTTACACTCACCAGCTAACCACTGTGTATATTTACTTATCTAGCTAGATGTAGACTGTAACCTACTTGTAAAGTACTTTGGATCTTTTCCTCTTTTTACATTATAATATATAAATACCACAGTACGGGCTTCCCCTACTGTATTTCCTCAAAAAAAAACCAACCTCATATTTGGTTGCAACAATTATTAGTGGTAGATGATCTCCTTTAGCGATGTTTCTTCTTGCAGCCCTGTTGCCGGACATATTGTTTCATGTTCATTGTCCGAAAAAAATGCTTCATGTTGAAAAGTATAAATTATCGGTGCTGCCTGTCACTAGAGCTGCTTCATGTCTTTTGTTGTTCATATTATTGCACGTTGGATCGCTATGGAGCTTAGCCATGCCCTGTTCAACATGCTTAGGCACAGCACAGATGGTGAAATCTGAACTTTTGTCCATTAGGTTCTGAAAAAGCTCTTCGGCCTTTTCTTCATTACAGATCTTAACTATTAATTAAATGGACAGTAGTCCTGTGGTGTACATAGCTAACAGCCCTGACTCTGGGACATAGATATGAACTAGAATAATCGCGCGGCGTTGCCGCGCAGAATCTATGACTAGACTATATTATATTTAACATAGTTATTCTATATTTTCAAAATCAAAATAGTGTAGATTATAAATAGTGGAATGATAAAATATATGTAAAAATATGTATCCCCTCATCACAACAGCTAAAGTGTTAGTAAAATGAACTCAAATGTGAGGAAATAGATAATTTATATTTATTACAATATATTATTCAAATCTTTCTCAAATTTATATTGATTCCAACCATTGTAATTACAACCCACAACAAAGCAATCGGCTCACACATGTTTATTTGCGATTTGTCTAAGCTCTTTATTTGCATACATGAACATAGAGATTACAACTGCGTCCATTTATTTTATTACAAAATACCATTATCAAGTTAGATTTTAATCAACATTAAATTTCCTATTTGAGTTAGATTTTAATCAACATTAAATTTCCTATTTGTTCGGAGAACTTAATTTCACAAGTGGATAACAATTATTTTATCTTAATGTTACATCAACTTATATAGAAACAATTTTATAATGAATATAATGAATATATAGAAACAATTTTATTGAAATGAATATAAAGAAAAAATATATAAAAAACTAAGGATTAAAAGCTCCTTTTGTTTAGGAAGGATTGAAAGCTCCTTTTTTGCGAGGAAGGATTATAAGCTCCTTACAAATAACCAAAATCTTAGCATAGCCAAAAAGAAACCTTAGTGAAGAAACATGGAGACATTTTCCATTTTTGTATTATATATTTATATGTTACACAAAAAATAATTCAAGTATAAAAAGTAAGTAAGTGTGATTTTAAAAAATAATCTAAGTGCAAGAATATAAATAGTGATTTCTTTTCAAAAGTATACTTTGTGAGGGGTCAGGATGCAAGATTGACATTGGTGGAAGGACTGAGAAGAATATTATGGTTTTAGAAGGTTCTAGATGTAAAATCCAGAAGGAATGGTGGAAGGACCTCGAAAAATATTATGATTGCTGAAGGTTCTAGGTGTAAACTTCTAGAGAAATGGTGGAAGGATCTGAATGCAATTGTTACTTCGTGAAGGACCTAGATGTAAGACCACAGTTGCATATCTAACGGTCTGTATTCGTCTGATGGGAGATCTAACGGTGGAAAATAAACTGATGACGTGGCCTGGCTATCTTGCAAGGAAACCCACGCGTTTTAGAAGAATAAAGATCAGGTGTTACTGCACCCTCAGGTGCTACCGTGTTGCGATGAGCTGCCAGCCGTCTAATCAAGAGGCACGGGACAGGATCAACGGTGAAACATTTGTTTTGCATCTCTTTCCATAAGCCACCTGTTAAAGTCTACACCTATCAACTAGAGAGCTTGTACATTTTACATCCACGTCCCTACATGTATTTAGTTTCTCATTCAAACTCCTTCCAGCAGCATATTAAGCACCTCAGTACTAGGTACATTTTCAATTGATTTGTTCATAGATTTATCAATCTTTTGTTCCTCAAGCTTATGTGCCTTATTCCTCAAACTTGCTCCTTCTTTTTCAATGTGTTTTTTAATTAATTACCTGTCATCGTAAGAGTTACAAGGTGGATACGTTCTTCTTCATCTGTTTGATTCTGCTTCATCTCGAGATATACCGCGGAAAAGTTGCTGCTGTCGACAAGCAGATTAGGGCTGAACAGAATTGCGAGTGACACTATTTATTAGGCATGTTCTCCCCGTTGTTCACCAGAATTCGTCCACTTTTGGTTTGAATCTAGGCATAGATTAATCATGAATATGTAAGAACTTCAGGCAATGCTTTGTGCAGTTTACATAATGCTGGTGATTTTCTCCTCTCTTTTTTGCATTGTATGTTATGCTCCAGAATTTCACTTTACTGTGTTCCAATACTAATTCCAGGGCATGGACTTAACAAGGGCATATACTAGTTCAATGGTTTTACTATGATTATTATTGGATTGCAGGATATTCTCTTTCCCTTGAAAAGAAGAGAACATGTACATATCTAAGTAGCCATTGTGGTGAAATTATTCGTTTTTCATAGTGTTCCATGACCAGTTACTTTTCACAACATGTGGTTAATTCTTTAGTGATTCATATAAAAACATGAAAGAGAACCTTTAGTTCTCTAACTTGCAAAATTGTTCTCTGCCTGGCAGAGATTGGTGATCAATAGTACTCTACTATGTTTCAGTTAGCTAGTGGCTGTCAACTCTCTGAAGAGTACATGTTTTGAAAACCTTCATTTGCAGTATGTAACATATTTGTCCATCTGTTTTCCTTGCGCACATTCAAGAGAGATTACAAGTGCAGTTAAAATTTTGAACAGGACAGATTGATTTTCTTTTGGCTGCAGAAGACATTCAAGGTTCCATTTTTTTTCGCGAACACACCTGAGTGTGTTTCATTAAGAGGGAATCAAGCATTTTTTCAGTCCCTTCAAGAACTACCGCAGCCTTGAATAGGATAGTAGTGATTTTTGTTGGATGTAACAATAAGCTGATTGCATATTTCATATCCTCCCTCCTGTCATTCTGCCATCTGATACAAATAAATGCAAGTGATGACTGTTTTCTTGTCTTCAGCATGGAATTATCTTGGATTGAAATGAATTGACAGACTGATTTCTTTTATATTACCATCTGATGTAATAAATGCCTTAATGTGTTATCAGATCCCTTTGTAAGCACACGGTTATAGCCTGCAACTAAAATCAATTGCCATCTCTTACCGAGGGTTAGCCCAAATGAAGCGCTGACATAGATTTTGACACCCAAAGATTTGCATGAGAAGCCCGTTTTTGCCAACAGAAATTTCCAACTTCCAAAACTGCACTCAGTCACAAAACTTCAACCCAAATTTGTCACTCTAGTCAACCTTCCTAATAAACATAATAACAATTGATTTCTAATTGGGAAGTAAAATATATAGAAATTGAAATATTTTTTAAAAAAGTCAAAATAAAAAAGAAATGTTTAAATTTCTAAATGAAAAATATTAATAAATTGAAATTTTTCTCTTAGTTGAGATTAATAAAAATATTTTCAAACTAAGAGAAATGTTTCGATTTAGGAATTGAAATATTTCTCTTAGTTTAAATTTTTTAAAAATGTTTAGTTTTGATTTAGAAATTCAATTGGTATTACGGTTATTACAAACATATTGGAAAATCACTGATCTGTATGACCTTTTTTAGAAATGCAAATTTCTAAGGCCCTGTTTGGATCCTCTCGATTTATAACAAACTGAGAGTCCTCCAAACAGGGCAGTTTTTGTCCTGATTTATAAAAACTAAACATATAATTTATTATAAACTCATAGTCTACTCCCCACCACCTAAAACCAGATTATGCCTAACAAAAGATCCACTACCCTTCACCCTTTCAGATAATTACGGTGCCTGCCACCAAACAACCGGCCTGTTTCAAATAAATGAGGGGCAGACAGGTCATTAGAGAGGAAAAAACTGGTTTATGGTTTTTTAAAAACTGCTCTCCAAACACCCCCATCTAGTTTATTATTGAAAACCAGTTTTAGAAAATGTGTTCATAAACTAGAATGCATCCAAACAGGGCCTAAGTTAGCAAAAAAGTAAAAAAAAACGACAATTCATCAACCAAAGCGCAATCGAGCCGGACTGCGGTACCGGGCCCGAGCCCAGTATATTGCCCCTTCGCCCATCACCGAATTAAAGGCCAAGGCCCGAGCCCAACGCGGCTCCAAGTCCGAACAACCCTTGTTTCCCAACGGCGACACCGTTTCTTCGCCGACTCGTATCGCACGAGCCACCCCATCTCCGGCACCGGTTCCGTCCACCAGCTAGGGTTCCGGCGAGACGGGAGAGCAAAAGGTGCGGAACAATCACTACGCGCTGTAGGAAGCCCGCAAACAGTTCCCTGACTAGGAATTTCATTTTTCTTAAGCATCTTTGTTGGGTGATTTGCAGTGGGATCAAACCATGGATGGATTCAACGCCGCGAGTGGGTGCCAGATGGCAGAGGCGGCAGCTGGAGGAGAAGAGAGGGAGCGTACGCTGTATGTTTTGGATCCTTGCCCCCTATATTTTTTCTCAATCGAATCTGTTTAGGAGCTCAGGGGTCCTGGCGGTGGTGCAGATTGTGATCCGTGGGGAAAGAATGCCCTCCTTTTTTGGGTGAAGGTAGAAGAAAGTGATTCGCGCACCGAGGGGAAAAATTCGAGCCTTTAGAACATTTAGGTTTCTCTATTTAGTTGTTCCCCTTGGTGAACTCGTCTTCAAAAACAGAAACTGGGTTTTGTCAGGTCAGATAATATAGGTTATTTCTGATTAGGGTTAGTGACTCGAGATGCTGTTCAGAATTCAGGCAATGAGATGTTCCCAAGCTGTTGGTTTTGTCAATTGGGACAATATAGGTTGTTTCTATTTAGGGTTAGTTATTTGAGATGCTGTTCAGAATTCAGGCAGTGAGATGTTCCAAGTTGTTGGGGATGGTGTTTTTGAGTTTATCTGCAAAATAGTTGGATTTAACCTTTGTAATTGTAGAATGTTGATTAGCGGTGTCGTGATAACTTAACACTTCATATGGCTGAGTTTTTTATTTGTTAGTGTTGGGGCACTATCTTCTTACCAGCTTCAGTAATTGGCCTGGCCCAATTTAAGAGATGGCTAGTTAGAATTATTGTTAACCAACCTGTGGTGTATCAGTCTATAGGCTCCTTACTGCATGATCTGTGTGTTTTCTATAGAATAGATGCATAAAACAAAAAAGTTGTATTCTATGGATACTGGTATCGACCATTCTCAGTTTTCAACAAGCCATGCCTATGCTTCTAATGGCTTCTCAGTGAGGGCCATACTTCGTGCAGTTGGTTTTTAAAATACCCAGTTTCCAGTGTCCACTACTATTGTGGCACTTTACTTCAACAACTCCCTTGTAGCGTTGATTTTCCCTTGAGAAATTAATCCATTCACATGTGTCATTGTATCACGTTGACAGGTATCCCTATGTGACTGGTAACTCTGTCATTGCCTTCAAATACAAGGATGGTGTGATCATGGCATGTGACACTGGAGGTTGGTCCCTGCTCGCCTGCTGTTCTGCACAGATATACTACCTATCATCGCTATTGGGAACTTAATGTTATCTTTATTTTGCAGCCTCCTATGGGTCAACTTTGCGATACAAGAGTGTTGAACGCATTAAGGTAGTCGGTAAGCAAAGCCTAATTGGAGGAAGTGGAGAGTTCAGTGATTTCCAGGAGATTTTGCGCTATTTGGATGAACTGACGTAAGTTTACCCTACTAGAGTACTAGTAAGTAGATAGGAATCTTCATAATCATTATATGTTGGAAACTTGTGCTTTTTTCTATATGTTTATACGAAAGTTTTAAGTTTCTTCCCCTTGCCTTTTCAGTTTGTCTGATCAGATGTGGGATGATGGAAATTCCTTGGGCCCGAAAGAGATCCACAGTTATTTGACTAGGGTTATGTACAACAGACGCAACAAGTTTGATCCTCTCTGGAACTCCCTTGTACTTGGTGGAGTTAAAATGGGTCCAAAGGGTGTAGAGAAGTATCTTGGCATGGTATAACCTTGTTTGAAACAATAGTATATTATTTTTCACTGGTCCATTTGCCAGCATCTTATGCCTGCTGGTATCACTTGCTCAGGTTAACATGATTGGTACACACTTTGAGGAAAACCACATTGCTACTGGCTTTGGAAATCACATGGCGATCCCGATACTCCGTGCTGAATGGCGTGAGGATATGACTTTTGAAGAGGCTGTTAAGCTGGTTGAGAAGTGCTTGCAGGTCTTGCTGTACCGTGACAGGTCATCTATCAACAAATTCCAGGTATGGACTTTGCAACCTTGGCAAAATGCTTAATTACCTGACAATTGATATTCAATGCACTGGTACTAGCTGTAAGTTGACACTGATACTGTTGACAGGTTGCCAAGATCACCGCTGAAGGAGCAACCATCTACCCGCCATATGCTTTGAAGACTTACTGGGGCTTCTCTCACTTTGAAAACCCAGCTCAGGGCGCTGTAGGGTCGTGGTAGATTTTAGGCTCCACTGCGTGGTGCCGCTGAAACTGTTTCAGTCAGTCCTTGTGAACGTTTGTTCTGAACATCACCAGACTCTGCATTTGCTCTGTGTGGCTGTTGTTATGGAGCAAGTTTATTTCCTATCTTTAGTCACTTGTCGTGAATGGTAAAATGTGGATTATAGCTGACTTTCTGGTGCCATTGTTATGGTTTCCATCAGTCAGATGTATGAGAAATGCTCTCTGACAGATTATTTTGGTGCCTGTGTCTATGGTCCATACGTAAGCTATGTTTTGTTCCGCGACATATTTCCTTTGACTAACTATATATATCGTGCGAAAGCAATACGATCGTGTGACTTGTGTGTGGCATCATGAAACTTGTGTGTGTTTTATTTTCTGAAATCCTTTTTTTTATTAACTTGTGTACATTTTTTTAGATGAACTTGTGTTCATTTTTGTTGAACGCTAACAGGCACCTTGTACCTGTTACGGACGCGTGCTCGATGGAGTTCCGGGATCGTAATGACGGTAAGGCGGTAACCGACTCCAGTCCAGTGCAGTTCATATACTAGTAGCCCTCAGCTTGCGTCCTCTAAAACGTTCAATCCGGCCCGCCGCCACTCCGTGTTACCGACGAGCAAGCCGCCGATCGAGATGGGCGAGCGCAAGGTCGTCAACAAGCACTACCCGGACGACTTCGACCCGTCCAAAATCCCGCGGCGGCGGCGCCCGCCGAACGGCCAGATCAAGATCCGCACGATGCTGCCCATGGCGCTGCGCTGCGCGGCCTGCGGCAATTACATCGGCTGCGGCACCAAGTTCAACGCCCGCAAGGAGGACGCCGCCGGGGAGCGCTACCTGGGCGCGATCCAGGTGTACCGGTTCTACATCCGCTGCCCGCGCTGCGCCGCCGAGATCGCGTTCAAGACGGACCCGGCGAGCTCGGGCTACGCCGTCGAGTCCGGCGCCACGGCGTGCCGCGACGGCTATGGCGAGGCGGTTGGGGCGAAGCGTGGCCGCGAAGGCGAGGAGGACGCCATGGCGGCGCTCGAGGACCGGGCGAGCAAGGGGAAGCGCGAGATGGACTTGGACTCGGCGTTGGAGGAGGCGCGGTCGCTCAGCGCCAGGCGCGCCGGGGTCTCGGCTGAGCAGCTGCTCGAGTCCCTGAACCGGAACCCAGGCCACGGCGGCAAGGCGCGAGAAGAGCTCGATCAGGCGGACGAGGAGTTCGTCAGGTCCGTCAGTTTCCGCGGCTCTATGGCGGGCGACGTGAGGCGGATCGAGGAGGAGGATGACGACGAGGAGGATTTCTTCGAGGCGTGCCTGGCCAAAGCCGTGTCCAGTCTCCAAGCACACAAGAAGCAGGGGAAGGAATCCACATCATCGTTGCCCAATGTTTCCAAGAGAATGAGACGCATGCCGGTGGCATCACACGGCAAGGCGCGGGACGGCGATGTCGCTGGGACGCCGGAGGGTAGTGCACCCGCGGAGCAGGCAAAGGCGAGGTGCCGCGCTCTTCAGGTGCTCTGCTGCAGCTACGGTGACGGCAGCGACGAAGACGACAGCTAATCAGATGGTTCTTGCAATGTGCAGGGTGAAGGCGTACGTGTAATGTATTGCGCATTCAAAGAATTCGAAGTTGTTTACCTGTGTGCCATTAAAATATGTCTTACATGTATGCTATAAAAAACTTCTCACCTTGCGTTCAACTTTTGTTTACTCCTACGCCATTATGGATGGACGGAGAGTTAACATATATATGTTAGATAGTGTAAAATGACGGTCTTGTCCTTTTATACAAAAATAGGTTAAAAATTTCGAAAATGAAAAATAAAAACAAAAATAATTTCAGAAAATCGTAATAAACAAAACCGTAGAGACTAATTTTTAAAAATGTTTAAAATTCAGGAAAAGTCAAGAATTTTTTGGAATTCATGGGAAAAAATAAGAAAAAATTGGCATGATTTTTTTGAAAAGGAAAAAAAGCTGCGTGTGGCCTGGCGCGCGGCCCGCTGCGTGCGGCGTTGGCGCGCACGCGGATCGAGCGCGGGCCCCGCGAGGCGGCGCTGGCGAGCACGACGGCGCGCGGTCCCGCGAGCGGGCGGCGCCGGTGAGCGCGGCGGCGCGCGGCCTCACCGGCGGGCGGGCATGCGACCCTGCGAGCGGGCAGGCACGCGGCCTCGCGGGGCCGAGCAAACGCGCAAGCATCGCGAGCGGGCGGGCAAACGGCAGCTCCGGCGGCGGTTTGCGGCTGCTCCGACGGACGGCGCTCCGACGGGCTAGGGCTGCGCAAGTAGATCGGAAAGAATCGATTTGGAACGGTAGAGGAAGCCGGAGAGTGGTGAAAAACAATCTGGGGTAAAACAGTCATTTGCAACTCGTGGATCCCACGTATCGGAGTTAAAATGTGACGGAAGATGGACGGAATGACATAGAGGTAAACAAAAGTTGGACGCATGGCACACAGACTAGCTTAGAAATTTTTTATGGCATACCGGTAAGTCACATCTTTCTTAATGGCACACGGGTAAACAACTCTCAAATTCGAGGGCGATTTGCTTCAGGTTCATATAGGTGGGGTCATTTGTTAGGTCAATCTCAATGCAAGTTTTATTTGTATTGAATAGTATGCCATGTAGGTAAAATGGATGATATGACACGAAATTTATTAGGAAAGAGAAAAATTAAGTTTCATGGGGATGAAACTCCTTTGGCACTATTCATAGGTATGGAACGCCAATGAAACTCCCATTGAGAACATAAAGTTTCATCCCAATATATTTTGATCAATCTCAATGCAACAATTAGATGTTAATATAATGGTATATCTTGTCTATGAAATCGTGAGATGAAACTGGACTATTTCATCCACCAAACTAAATCTTCAAATCTGATGTGGTACTCTTGGTAAGTGTGAGATGAAACTATACATTGAGACTAACCTCGGTAGTCCATAACTACTAAATTGTCATATCGGTAGATCATAAAGATCATGTCCATACCAAGTAAAAAATATAACTCAGCTCCAATAATATGTGACAAGGGAAAGCAAGAGAGTATGAGAGAGGGATGATGATTTTTTTATAAGCAAATTCCTTATTTGCCATCAGAAATTGATGATTTTTTATGAGCAAATTCCTTATTTTCTATTAGAGATTATATCGTTCCCTTATCTGTCAGTCGAAAATTTTCAATTCGCTTATTTGCTCATCAGATTTATCCCTTATCTACCACTCTAATGATTTTGGTTCATGTAAAATTCAGCTTTTGTCAATGCAGTATTCATGTTAAGGTAGCAAAATAGGTCAATCTTAAGATGTATTTTATGTCAATTTTCTCAAAAAATTTTGGATGAAAATGAAAGGTATTTTGAGGAAAACCCAATTTTGGCCCTATTTTTCATCCAACAACTTTGAAAATTTCATTGACATAAAGTACATGTTAAGACGGACCTATTTGCTACTGTAGCATTAACATTGCAGTGGTGGGAACAAAATTTCTATTAGCCAAAGTCATTGGAGTGACATATAAGGGATAAAAATTTGATATGATAGCAAATAAGGAAATCGGAAAATATTGATGGTGGATAAGGGAACAATATAATTTCTGATGGCAAATAAGAAATTTACACCTTTTTTATTACTATAGGTATTCCATAAGCTTATGGATAGCTGGTTTAATGAATTGCTCTATGCCCATAACGTTAACATGTGTAAATTAATACTTTTTATTCATTATTCACTATGGACTGATTTTGGAGCACATTGTAGGGTACTCCTACTAGCTAGCTAGCTGCACAACAAGGAGCACCCACTACTGAGTGCCCCATAGGCCTTTTGGAACCCATTGTGGTTGCTCTCAGTAAGCATTAGCTCGTTATTGTTTGGTTTTTAGTATGTTCCAATGCTGCTACTGTTTTTTTTTTTGGCTAATACTAGTTACTAGACATGCACCGGCAGTTATTCAACCACTACATTAATCTTAAGTGACTTTGCCAGCGAAATGAATATTAATCTATAGAATAATTTCATGAAACCAGAAAAAAAAGAATCTCATTATTAGATGCTTTTTTTTTACCACACCGAGACGTCTGGAAAAAATATACTATATTATCCTCTGAATTTACACAGGTGTCAACATGGAAAACCAAAATTGGCCATCAAATCCACAAGCATGGACACGTCATTAAGATAACATATTTTTCCTTTCCTTTTTATGAACTAGGCTTTTACTCTCTCATGTGCTTCATACAGTGTCAACACGAAATCTGCAATCTAACACCAGCAGAAGTTGGACGAATGCATGGACGGAGACATAGGGGGTGTTCGTTTCCTTTAGGGGCTAAAGTTTAGCTCCTAAAATTTGGGCTAAACTTTAGCACCTCTTGAAGGGCTAAAATTTTACCTCTTTTTAGCCCTTCTTTCTCTCTAGAGCTAAAGATTAGTCCAAACTTTAGTCCTCCCGTTCGTTTCCTAGAGCTAAAGTTTAGTCTAAAGTTTAGTTTTAGCACTTTAGCCCATGTAAACGAACACTCCCATAGATCATAGTTAAAGTTGCCGCTAACATTCAAATTGTTTAATCCCCTATCGTTTTAGCCATAATCCACTAGTCGCTACATGGGTTCCCAATTTAAAAAAACAATCTTAATAATGAACCTCAAAGTCAAGAATCAGCAAGGTTGTGTCCAACTCGAGTTACATGAAACTGGACAATATACCGGCAGATACATTAGGTGTGTCCAACTCGAGTTTCATGTTGAATTCCCACGGACTAGTGACTGCCTGATGTGCCCAACACCTGTGCATATATATATCTGCGGTACATGTTGTACAAATCATGCAAATAAGCATCTTCAATGATAAAAAAAATCTATTGTAAGATGATGATGAAAAATTAATGAACCACACTTACGCTTAATGATGTATAAACATCGAATCTCTGATTAATATGTCAAATCATAATTTGAAGTACACAAATTTTAATTATATTAAATTGAAGTATTTACCCTTTTAAATATGATTGTCTGACACATGATGGATGAATTTAACATTTTTTACTTCAAATTATGATTTGACACATTAATAAGACATGTCTATAATTAATTTGACATGTTCAATAGTATAACTAGAGATATGATATCCATATTGAACCATAAATAATTATTTAAACTAGGGTAGGCACAAGCCTCTATGCTCACCTTATTTTTGAGGTATGTAATCTTTCCGGTACGATTTCTTTGAAGTGCGAATAAGAAAGAGCTTTTGTTTCTCTCTTATCTACTTACACTCACACCAGGTTTCACTATGAGGAGGATGAGCCCGTGGACGCACTCCGAGCATGAGGCAGCTGCAGTTTCGAGGCCGAGGAAGAAGAGGACACCGAGGATGATGATCCCAAGGGAAAAGGGCCCGCTGATGTTGAGGAAGCGGACGAAGATGATGATGATGAGGACGATGATGAGGATCGGGGCGATGATGAGGAGACCCCTTTTTCTTCCTTTTTGGTATTTTGATGCCACAGGGGAGAAGTAAAATTCAGCTCCGGATGTGAGAAGAGCATGTGAGAGTTATCTTGTATCTTGTTTTATTATGGACATGTTGCTAGGATTTGTAATTTGTGATGAACTATGTGGTGTGCTTTATTTGTAAGACTCTATTTTTAAATTCTTATGTGATGAACTATGTTCTATGGATGATGAATGGTGTAATGTTATTTGTGTCGTTTCTAGTTGCATTTGTGTGATTCACATGTCATATACATTGTTTTGCTCTTCTTTTAATTATATGCCATGTGGATCAAATGCATGGAAATAGGGGAGCTCTCTTGTTTTTCTCTCAAATATGTGCACTTGGTTTTGAAATGACCAAAATTGAATTCAACTCATGCACACATTTAGGGGAGCTCTCTTCTATTTGCTCTCTTCGTTCTAGCTCTTTTTATAATTAATAGTGAATTTTAGTTGTATTATCATCAATCACCAAAAAGGAGGAGATTGAAAGTGCATCTAGGCCCCTAATTATGGTTTTGAGTGATTGACGTCAATACAATTAAAAAGGACTAATGTTTCAAAAGAGCTTGTGTACGAGTTTATATTTAAAATTCAATTGAGAGCAAAGAAACACAAAAAGGAAGTGGCCAAGTACGTTCATATTTGCAAGATTTGAAAAATGGTCCAATTATGCTCAAGATCAAGATGAGAAGCTTTTTATTTTTGTCTTGAGTATAGAAAACACCGTACTATCAAGAGGGACACACAAGTATGAGGTGCGAGAATTAAAGTGCTCAAAATTCCATTCACCAATCAAAAATCAATTTCCCACCTCCTAGGAGTCGGACAATGTCCGAGACACTCGGACATTGGAGTCGGACTCAGAACCTTGTCAATTCCTCGAAGTCCAGGGGAGTCGGACTCCGGAGCGCTGCACACCGATCAATCGGAAAAAGTCCGACTCCACCAATATCCGACCCACTCGGACTATTCCCTCGGACTCCGGAGAGTCCGCCACTTTGTGAAACCCTAGGAGTCGGACTAAGTCCGACCCGTTCTCCACTCGGACATATCCGACTTTCGTCGGATTTAACGATCGGACTCCGCAGCGAAAACATCTTCTTGAGTCGGACAAAGTCGACTCACTCGGACATAGTCCGAGTCGGATCGAACCCAACGGCTCTTTTGAGTGCCCCGGCTATAAAGGGGGCTTCGTCCCCATTTGGCCGGTTGGCACTCTCCCCACACTCAAACACACTCCCAAACTCTCCCAAGCACCTCTCCTCTTCCAATTAGATTTCCCACTCCAATCCTTGGCGGATTTGTGAGAAGATTGAGGAGAATTCGTTGAGCTTCATCACCATCTCAAAAGCACTTGTTTCATTCTCTCGCCGGCGCTTGTTGTGTTTGTTACTCTTGGGGATTCATCCCCTAGACGGTTAGGCGTTACCCGGCGAGCTCCCAAGCTTGTGGTTGAGACTCGGATCGTTTGTATTGTCCCTCCCTTCATGGAGGTTTGTTTTAGTGGATTTTAAGCCGGCCTTTGTGGTGGCTTGAAGAGGTTTAGGGTTGAGAGCTACCCGGTCCTTGGTGGACCCCTCAACGGAGACGTAGGCTTTTTGGTGGAGCTGAACTTCGGTGGAAAATCGCGTGTCTCCTTGTCTTCCTTTAGTTTCTTACAATTTGTGTGCTATAGCTCTAGGTTGTTCTTGGTTAAATTCCTAGATTAACTTGTGTAGGTGACTTGCTTGCTTGTGTCCTTGTTGCTCTAGCTTTCTTGTGTCGCTAGCTGCTTACTTGTTGTTTATTACCCGTGGAATTGTCCTTCTTGGCTGCCGATCTACTTTCCGTACGAGGCAGTCGGACTTTGTCCTACTCTAGTTGGATATTTGTCCGAGTCGGACTTTGTCCTACTATAGTCGGATATTGAGTCGGACAAATCTTTCCTGCGTGTCTAATTTGTTAAATTAAGTGATTTTCGGGATTATCGCCTATTCACCCCCTCTAGGCGACTTTCAAGCATGGCTGGTCGGAGCAACGTTACATATGTCGTGTCTTCGGGTACTTGTAGGTGGAAGGGAGGTGGAAGAAGATAGAGAAGGATAATACCGTGGTTATGGATTAAAATGATAGATGCGGTATCTAGTAGACAAAATCACGTTTTCATAGTATTCACGAGACAAAATCTATGAATGTGATGTCCCATGGACAAAATCACGTTTTCACAATGTCCGACGGACAATTATACTATTAAATATGTCAAATTAGTTATAGATATATCTTATTAATGCATCAAATCATAAGCTAAAGTACGAAGTGTCATATTCTTTCAAATTGAAGTACATTTGATATATAAGTTGATATTTTTTGTACTCTAAATTATGATTTGACATATTAACAAGATATATCTACATCTAATTTAACATGTTTAATAGTATGACAGATATTTACATTGAACTATAGTTAATAATTAAACTTGGGTGAGTACATACTCCTATGCTCATCCCTAGGGTGTATATTTTTACTATGTGTGCGTCGAGATTCATGGAAAGGTGTTTCCTCCCATCCGCCTGCCCGTGCTCTGTCCAGAGGTGGCAGGCACAATCAATGGTGAAATGGTCTCTAAGCGCATACGCAAGGATTGGGACATTAACCATATATATATAGAGCTGCTTCCGAAGAATAGCTGAAGCTTAACATTTTATGACACCAATTTGTATTTTCTCTCATTTTGTTCTTTGTTCTTTACTTGCATTCTCACTCATACTTTGGGAGAAGGGAGGACTCCGGTCTTGCCATGTTCCACTTCATCCTACATCGATGGAAAATGGTCGATCAATCCTGGGATATGGCGCACACAACAAGTGCAGCGGTATCATTATTCACGAGAGCTATATTTGCAGGGCTACTATTAAATGCTTATTGTTTGACTGTCTCGCAACACGATCGCATTATTACTCGTGCATGTGCAACGCACCGTCCATATTTTTTATGGCGGGCAACTACGTTTTCAGATTTGAATCACATTTCGAGAAGGGGGCATGGGTCCTTGGGTCACTCGTAGATAGAAAGTAAAGTAAATTTCTTATTTATTATTGGAAATTATACTTTTTTCTTATCTCGTCATCAGGTTTTTCAATTCCCTTATTTGACACTTGGATTCAAATTTAAATTCCTTATTTGCCACTCTAATAACTTTGGATGATAGAAAATTTTGCTTCTATTTCTATAATATTAGTACTATTGTAGCAAAATATATTTTTCTCATTGTGCACTTTATGTCAAAAAAATTCAAATTTTTTGATGAAAATTAAAGGTAATTTTGAGGAAAATAATTTTTAGTACAATGCAAGAACCAACAAGAATGACACCGAATTCATAAAGTTCACCAAGGAGGGTGAATGTCAAAAGAAGCAAGTCAAGACGGAGAAGCCAATCAAGAACACTAACAAATCTTCTCTTATTTGTGATTTGCGTACTAACGTGCCTAAGCCTTCTTGTGCTCTCTTTAATGATTTTGATGCAACCTATGTGCTAATGAGGAACAAGCATGGCCGTGTCTATGTAAAATATATTGGGCCACGTAACAAGACCCACAAATCTTATGTGTGGGTGCCCAAGGCACTTGTTACTAATGTGAAAGGACCCAAGCAAATTTGGGCACCTAAAAACAAAGCTTAAATTGTTTTGTATGAATACTCTCACGGCGGTTCATCTTGGGTAGTGGATAGTGGATGCACCAATCATATGACCGGAAACAAGAAAATGTTCGAATCATTTGAGCCAAGCAAAGAAAGAAATGAGTATATCACCTTTAGAGACAATGGAAAGGGCTATGTGTTAGGTTATGGTAACATTCCTTTAACCTTTCCGCTTTCGCTTTCGAAGGTTATGCTTGTGGATAACGTTGACTTCAATTTGTTGTCTATTTCACAACTTTGTGGAATGGGCTACAATTGCTTGTTCAACGACAAGGGTGTGATTGTCTCAAGGAGAAGTGATGGCTCGATTGCTTTTGAGGGTGTGCTTAAAAGAAAGCTTTATGTTGTGGATTTTACCGTGGATAAAGCAAAACTTGACACATGCTTAGCTTTATGTTGTGGTATGAGAAATCTTCACAAACTCCAAAAGGGCGGTCACATTCTTGGACTAACGGATGTTTGCTTTGAGAAGAATAAAATTTGCAGTGCATGTCAAGCCGGAAAGCAAGTTGGAGCACCACACCCATCCAAGAACATTGTGACGACAACAAGACCGTCGGAGATGCTACACATGGATCTCATCGGTCCCATTGCGTACATTAGCATTGGCGGTAACAAATATGGACTTGTCATTGTTGATGACTATTCTCGCTTCACGTGGGTATTATTTTTGTGTGATAAGGTAAAGTGAAAGATGTACTCAAGACATTCTTTAAAAGAGCACGAAATGAATTTGAAGTGAAGATCAAGGCCATAACAAACGACAACGGTACCGAGTTCAAGAGCACTCAAGTTGAAGAGTACCTTGATGAGTAAGGCATCAAGCATGAGTTTTTGCCGCCACGTGGCGGCGCCCGGCCCACCTAACGAAAGGTTAGCGAGAACCACGTCGGCAGAAGAGGCTGGCCCGCACCCGTACAATCTAGCCGGAAGACGGCTCGGCGGACACCGAAGCTTGACCATGGCCACCTTGCTCGAGGGGTTCCGTCCCGCACGACCTTGCTTGCTCGACCTCCCTGCTCGAGCTCCGCACCCGACCTCCGGCGCGACCTCGGCTCGACCACCAACCGCATTAACTCCCAACCACCTCGGCGCCCACGTGGGCGTTACTTGGAAATCATTGGCGGGAGGTCCGAACCCCATCCCTCCCGCCACCACCGGCTCCCGTCGAGCCACGCCGACAGGACGTGCCGTCCCCGTGCCGTTCTCGTTGTCCGACGAGAGTTGGCGTGGACCGAAGCTTCAGGGAAAAGCCATTATTCACCGACGTACGGGTGTACGACCCCTCGTCACACCCGTCGAACGAGTGTAACTCGAGGTCGAGTTCGAGTTACACTCCGCCTCGCACGACCTCTCGCCGACAAGCTCGAGGACCGAGCAAGCCGTCTTCCTACCTCGACCATGCCCAAGCCATCATTGCACCCGACAGAGAAGGACGGGTATGGCCCGTCTAATCCAACCACTCTGCGACGACGCCATCCGCGGCTCCTCTAAACACGGAACACTCCATCCCGGTGCTGCAAGCTACGGGAGCGACGCACTCAAGTACGCACGGGGAAGAAGACCGACGGGATGACACCGACGCTCGACCGACCCCGCGACCAACCGTCCCCTTTTCTCTCTCCCGTAACTCGAGCTCCATCCCCGCAACTATAAAGGGGTTTGAGCCTCCCTCACGCGCACGACAGATGACGGAGACATTCACACACACACACCCAACACGCTTGTTTTCGCACGGGACTTGGAGCGCGCTCCTCTCCCACCACTCCTGTATTCTATTTTCCATTTTGACGCAAGGAACACGACGCCGCGACACCACCCCGCCGGACGTAGGGAGCTTTCCCGAACCAGCCTAAACCTTTCGTGTCTTCCCTTGTGTACCATCCGGCCTAAAACTCGTGATCCCGGGATAAATTCTACCGCCGGTGGTTCGAACACCGACAAATATCATGAATAAGAAGGTGAGAAAAAAACAAAAATCTCATTAGATGCCATGTTTTTCTTTCCGAACCTTACGGAGAAGTTAAGGACGTCCGAAAAAAATATACACTATATTATCCTCTCGAATTTACACAGGCATCAATATGAAAAACTAAAATAGTATGTTTTTCAACATGAGAACAGTCCAAGATTGATCATCAAATCCACAAGCATGGATATGTAACTAAAATAATATATTTTTATTTTTACTTCCATGGACTAGGCTCGACGTGCTCCTTGCAATGTCAATCTGTTGGAGATGCTACACCAGCAGAAGGTGGACAAGATGCATGGAGAAGACATACAGATCTTGAATTGCCGCAAATAACATTCAAATTGTTAATTCCTTATCATTTTATTAACAAGAAGTGAATGCATATCCAATGTTAACATAATTAAATAATAAATCTAAAGTCATAAACGAGCAAGACATGTTCATCTTAAGTTGATCACATTTCAGTCAAGCATAGAAACATACTCATGCGCAGTAAATTGTTTCAAGTGCCTAAAACTTACAACAACAACAAAAAAGAACTCTACTAGATGTTTTTTTAATTCGAAGCACATGAAATTCCGATTAAAGACTACATGAAAAATGGTATGACAATTAAAGTTAACCATTTGGTTTTGAAGATATGCATGTATTGGAATAGGGTTATAGAGAGCACCACAATCACCAATAACAGAGTAAGCAATGCATTCTAAATTTTCTAGAATGTATAAATTAAAGAAAGATAGTTTATGAGTTATTTGCATGCATACCTAAACGGAAACATATCCTATGAGAACGTTTGTGAGAACTGTGAGAACTATGAAAACCATGAGTATACTTGTTTCCATAAAGCTGGTGTGTACAAAAAAAAAGTGTATTCTATACGATACATACATATACACTACACCTTAATACACATACACATCTGGACTCCAAAAAGTATGCCAAATCAGCAGCAACATACAAAATCAGCAGTAACATGTAAAATTTTTCGTCGGGTGGCAGTTTTCAAGCGCGGCTTTGATCAATGTTGCCGAGACTGTTATATTAAAAAAAATGTTGCCGAGGTGATTAACAGAAATCATGGCGGTGTGGCTATAACAAGGACGCAGCGCGCCGGTCACGGCTTCTTCCTGGAAGGTGAAATAAAACCGCCATTGACGCAATCGAGCCCGTGTCAAACCCCACTCGCCGCCCGTTATTAACAGAACAAGAAAACGGGGGAAAAAAAGCGAGCCCAACGCTCTGCCTGAACCAGACCCAGCCCGATCCCCAGTTCCCCCCACCACCGCGCCTTCCTCCATCGCGGCCGCCGGGGCTCCCATCGCACACACACACACCCGCGCGTAACGCGCCGCCCCTGTTCCCTCCTCCCCACCTCCGGCGCGGCCGACGGACCTAGGGTTCCGGCACCATGGGTGAGCGGAAGGTGCTGAACAAGTACTACCCACCGGACTTCGACCCGTCGAAGATCCCGCGGCGGCGGCAGCCCAAGAACCAGCAGATCAAGGTGCGCATGATGCTTCCCATGAGCATCCAGTGCGCCACCTGCGGGACCTACATCTACAAGGGAACCAAGTTCAACTCCCGAAAGGAGGACGTCGTCGGCGAGGTACGCGCTCACCGTCACACGCTGCTTTTCCACCTAGACCTAGCTGTCTCGTTACCGTATTTTTCTTTGCAACAAAGCCTTTAGTCCGAAAGAAGTTGGGGTAGGCTAGAGATGATCATGAAACAGTAGTTTTGTTTCTTAAGAGGAATTTCGTTACCCTAGTTACAGCCGCAGTTCGCAAATTGGAGCTGTGCGTGCTCCCGTTGGGCCTAACCGTACCAATTTTGCGTCGCAAAAGTCAGGCAATGATGTATTAATCTAGCTCGTTATGTCCTGTTGGTCAGGATTGAGCTCATACAAATCCAATTTCGACACACATCACTATTGAGTGAACCTCTGCGGCTGTGAATTACATGCCATTCTAAGCAAATGCTACCGTAGCCTGCTTATGTTATTTTCATCTCCATCTGAATGTATAGTTGTTGATCTATATTGCTCCTACATGGTCTGACCATATGCCGAAAACAACTGAAATGGTTTCTTAGTATCAAGGTGTACTTGTGCAAATTGAAAATTAAACTATTAGTGTTTCCATATGTCCAGGAATGATTCTAAAACAGAAAGAGGATGGTTTATGAAATATCAATACTAGACTCATTTGGTGCAGAAAGGTATATATAAATAATAAATAATAGTATTAGTTAATTCAGAAACACAAACAAGTAGAGATGATAAGGGTACCATAAGCGCCAGTAAAGCATGTGCGTCAACAAATTACTACTAGCTAATGTGCTTGTGCTGCTACAGTTTATAAATTATAATATATATAATAATATTTTGTTCTACAATTTCCTCTGCAAGATGTGATTTCCATGCTGTCTCCACAGAAAAATTGAGTAATTGTTAACATATGTTTAAAGCAATTATATATAACAACAGTGTGTCTGAGATCTCTCCCAGTCTTTATTTCACAAAGTGTGTTGATGCCCACAAAAGATTCACATGACATACAATATTAGCAGTTGTGAGTTATTTATGTTTAGAGAAATTCATACATAGCAACAGTGTGTCTGAGGTCTCCCAGTTGCTTTATTTCACAAATGTGAATCGATCCCCACAGTAGCTTTATTTCACAAATGTGAATCGATCCCCACAGTAAGATTTGCATGGCATACAACGTTAACATTTCTTTTCCCCGAAACTCTCACTCTCCTGGACTCCTGGTGCATGCTGATTTAACCTAAGCGTATGAAATCTAAGACACATTTCAACTTTATTGTTACAAAGTCGTCTGACACTTTTACATTTTTATCATTATAAAGTAATCTGGCATGTGTGATATTTATTGTGGACAACTGTATTGCATTATATAATTATAGATAATCTTTTGCTGAAATGAAGTTTCGCCTTTCAGATCCTAGAAGACCGATCTATCACATGTACTGGCAGATAACCTGTATCCTGGCTATCCATTCACTATGCCCTGCGTGCGTGTAGCAATATATAGGGAGCAGCGTCATGTTAGAATCAGTAAAGAAAATTGGAGTATTCTCCTTTTTATGCTCAGTGTCTCCTCAGAGCATCCCTCTCTCTAATCAATACCTTCCGCTAAATCCAATACCTGCAATGGTGAAATCTCGCCCTGTCCATGTAACATTGAGTCCCTTTCCTACTCTCTTCCCAGCTTCCCATTCTACGAAGCATCCCCTGGAACCGATTTCAGGAGGTAGGAGGGGTGGACTGTCACCACTTACCATGAATTGCGGTTTTGATATATAAGTAAAGAAGATGAGATCTTTTAAGGACTGTATGTTCTAACTCAGTGATAATAAATATCGGAGAGTAGCTCAAAAACATAGCAATCAGAATAAAATGCTCTAGGTAATCAGATTCTGATACACCTTCAGAGTGTACATGCTTACATGAAGCTGAAGTGTTAGAAGTTTTTTTTAAGAAAAATGTTTTCCAAACACTCATTAATCTTGAATGCCTTGCCTGTTTGTATGGATTCAGTTTTTCCATAATTTTATAGGATTTATGCAAACTGGCCAATTGAATCAAACTATAATTTTGTGTGGTTGCCTTGTTGGTCATTGATTGTGAAACTTTGCTGGGTTTACTATTCTGTGTCACTATCTGTATTTATGCCATCATAGAAAGAGAGGTGAAGGAACACTATCATTGATCGTTGTATCAGATACCAGCTACATTTAGCATGTCTATTGTGGTTTTCGATTAGCTAAGCCTAACAACTGTTTCATGGCCATCGCCCACTGTTGTGCTGTTGAATTTACAATCATGGTTAGATTTTGTCGATCAGCGAGGCATAATCTCCTATTTGGTTATGTGGTGTCTTGTAACTGTAGAATTTCATATCCGTACTAACCTTGTGCATTTTGGCAGCTAGTTTCATTCTAACGCATGTTGATGTGTTTCTTTTCTTTTGGGTGCAGACATACTTGGGAATACAAATATTTAGGTTTTACTTCAAGTGCACTAAGTGCTCTGCTGAGATTACCTTCAAAACGGACCCTCAGAATTCTGATTACACAGTGGAATCGGGGGCTAGTCGCAATTTCGAACCTTGGCGTGAAGAAGATGAGGTGAGTTATCTTGAGGCATATTCTAAGGGGTGGCCTCTATTTTTTTCTAGGAATGTTGACTTATTTTTTGCATGATATGGCCTTTTATTCAGGTAGCAGACAAAGAAAAGAGAAAACGAGATGCTGAGGAGATGGGTGATGCAATGAAAGCTTTGGAGAATAGAGCAACAGATTCAAAGCAGGACATGGACATACTTGCTGCATTGGAAGAGATGCGGTCTATGAGGGTATGATCTAAAATGCTAGCAATTCATTATGATGGTTTTGCTGTCTTTTTTGGTTAATTTGACTTGCTGACTTCTAATATTATTTTCATATGCTGTTTACAGTCTAGACATGCTGGTGTCACTGTTGATCAGATGCTTGAAATTTTGAAGCGTTCTGCTCATGATAAGGTAAGATCTTATGTACCATGCTTGCATTATGTTCAGTGTGCGTGAAATAGAATTTTGTTGATTCTTATATAGGTAAACTTGCTTTAAGTAGTTTCCAGCTTGAGTCATTATCTTAACATTGGTATTCTCTGCACAATGACAGGAGGAAAAAACTGTAGCAGAACTTGATGAAGAAGATGAAGAACTTATCAAATCCATCACTTTTCGAGTAATCCTCTGCTTCATAATGTTACTTCTACAATTAGATGCTTAAAAATTGTATTTGACGAGTAACACCTTTCTTGTGCATGGATGGTGCTAAGAGTTATATGCTTAAAGTTATTTGATGAGTAACATCTTTCTTTAACTTACTGTAGAATTCTGGAAATTACGTAAAACGGATAGAAGATGATGACGATGATGATGAAGATTTGGTTACGCCAGGCGAATCAAGTAGAACTTTAAAGGTACATACTACATTCCACCTTTTTCGTTCTTTAGGGTTCTGTATGTCCATTCGCCATCTATTTTGTGATAACTATTAACAGAATGTATTGTGATTATATGGTATCAGTTTTGATTTCATTACTTTGAATTTTGGAATGTGATTTTTATCGTTTTCTATATGGTTCTTGTTCTTTATCACCTCACAGCTTTTCTACCACATTCCCAGCTCACAGCTTTTCTAAACATATTATATAATATTAATTGTAGCAAGGTAATGTTGCTAAAGTTTGAACTTAGAATTTTGCCTTGTGCAAAGTATCTAGAATATCTGGTTTGAGTGGGATTGAGGAAATAGTTGTTCAAAAAAAAAAAAACGAGACATAAAATCCTTTGAATTAGAGTAATTGTTCATTGTAGCTAAAATTGGGCATACGATCGAACTATAATGAACTAATGATGTTGTAGATTAACAAGGAGTTTCATTTGTGGATATTGTATTGTTTGCTTGTGAAAGTATTTTGCACTTTAGTCGTTCACTTTTGTATCTTACTGTAAAGATAAAGATGTTTCCTTATACTTTTCATATGCCATCTCTTGAGTTTGCTTTCTCAGCTGGCTAATAATTTATTCTTATGCAGATCAATGGGACTTCTGAATCAGTGGCAAATCCAACAGATGTCTTGAGCAAAAATGAAGCGGAAGCTACCAATAAAGAAGGTAACCGCCAGCAGATTTTTTTTTCATTTTATGAAGAATGTAACCTGTGTTTCATTTGAGATATAGCATTGTGAGGAGGTATTGCCATTTATTACTTTTTTTTTTGAGTCACCATTTGTTACTTACCATTGACCGTGCATTGCAGGGAGTAAGAAGAGTTTAATGCCCAAATTTATAGTGAAACCGAAGAAACAGAAGACTGAATCGGTAACCATCCAAGAAAAGGCGAAAGCACCAGTTGCAGAGGAAAGGAGCGAAGCTCCAAAGCAAACCAATGTTCTTCAGTCCCTATGTCAAAATTATGATAGTGATGAAAGTGAGTGAGGCCAACACCTGTAAACCACTGGTACTGGTCTCTAACATTGTAACATGATCCAGGACACAGCCCTGTTATGCTTAAATGAAATAATTGTTTTTTTATTTCCAGTGGGTAATATTTACTCGGTTTTCTTCAAATCGGTTGGCATGTTAGAAGGCAGTAGAAGTGATAGTGCATTTTGTCTAAACTTGATGTTTATACGTACACCTGCACTACAAATTCACGAAAGTTTAGAAGATTTGTGTGCAATTTTTAAATAGTTCATTTACAAACTGTAGAATCCATATTATAGCACCTGCGGTTAGGATTTTGAATGTCTGAAAACAGGGAACAGCTCCCCAGCAACTCAACTACACCGAGACGATCTGTGGCCCTTACCACTAGGCTTTAAGTGTAATCGATCAGAGTGTGATTAGAGGCCCTGAACTTGATAATGCATATTATTTGTTAAGCCAAATGATCAGTAGAATATTCTAATGCTAGCCTGTACTATACCTGTGGGATACACCATTTTCTTCTCGTTTAGACAAGACTAGATAACATTGATTTGATGTGATATGGAAACAGAAGCAGGAATCCAGGATCTTCTTAGCCATGGAAGGATCGCACGCACGAAGTGAGATGGTGGAGAAAGCCAAATGGGTTGAAGGAGATGCGGCGCGCTGTCATCTTGATAACGACGCCGACGCCGTATTCATAGCATATTGGTTTGGCCGTGTCTACTCTCTAGTCACAAAAGCAATCAAAAGTTCATACCTGGTGAGACGGTTAGCCTAGTAATGCAAAACGTAGAATGCAAGAATCTTCCAACCTTGAAATGACACTTAGCCTTCCCAAATCCCAATAAACGATGCACTTTGGCTGCCAGCAGAAGTCTAAATTTCATAAGCTAGAATGATATATACTTATAAATGCTGCAACTAGAATAATGTAAGTAAGTTTTGATTTTATTTTCTCTTTGCCAAAATCTAACGCAAATGTTTTAGCTCAAATTTGAAGCGCAAACTTTCTGGGCCAGGCCTTTTTTCTGAATCTGGGTCAGGCCTGTTGGACCATCTGCTGGCGCACATCTCTGCCTCCCTCCTCCTTTCCCTCCGGCCCAGCTCGCGCACACTCCACGTCTCTCTCGCTGCCGGCGCCGAGATGCTTCGGAGACCCGCCGCCGCCCTGCTGCGGAGCCTCACTCCTCACATCTCCGGCGGAGGCGGTGGAGCCACTAGCCGGCGCCTACCTCCTCCTATCGCTCCCTCCATCTTCGGCCGCTTCCTGTCGACCCCGGCCTCCCCTTCCTCCTCGCCACCTCCGTCCTCCACCGCCGGCCGCGATGAGAACGCAGAGGACGGGGAGCTCCCGGGAGCATCTGGGGATGCCGGTGCGCATCTCAGTATCTCCGTCGACCGGTCGGGTCTCTACAACCCACCAGGTACGGACATTTCCCTCTTCCACGCCCACGCATAGAAGTGTCTGGTATGAGCTTAGGGTTCCTGAATGGTTGGAGTTGTGGCTCCGTGACAGATCACTCCCATGAGCCTTCATCGGATTCGGAGCTCGTCAAGCACCTCAAGAGCATTATCAAGGTGACTGCATTTGTTTCTCTATGTAGTCTCCGTTGCCCGCCATGCACAATTTTTTACTTGGCATTAATGTTGTGATTGTGGTGGTGTTAGTTTCGGAGTGGTCCGATCAGCATAGCCGAATACATGGAGGAGGTTCTGACGAACCCACAATCTGGGTTCTACATGAATCGTGATGTGTTCGGGGGTTCAGGGGATTTCATCACCTCACCAGAGGTCAGCCAGATGTTTGGAGAGGTATATAATGTTTTTTTATGCTAATTGATTGTTGTGCAACTTTGACAGAGTGCTTTATTTGTTTCTGGTAATAATTACAGTGATGCAATGCATGCTATCTTTTGAAGTCAACAAGATGCTGGGGAAATGAAAAAAAAATGTGGCATTCATAGTGTAACAGTGTACCATGTTAGAAATCATGACTAGCTGCAATAGGTTGAAGAGGAATTCAAGTAATAAAAT